>JAJKFL010000042.1:13160780-13365920 GCA_021186555.1 Reticulitermes speratus | reverse complement strand
AACTGGGGTAGAAAATAATAAAAACTCACATACAATAATTAATGGATTCTTTACCATCTTCCTTCACACTTTAGTCTTGGTAACAGGCATAGGATATTACTGCAGATATAAAGCCCATAACACACAAACTACAGAAAGTGCAACTGAAATAAATCCCCATTTAATGTTTCTCTGGGGGGACAATGAATTTGAACTGAGACAAACAGTAAGTCGGGGGGATTTATTCCTTAGGTTGGACCTTACGAACTGAATTCCAGAATGAAGTTTTAAATAAAGGACTCTTAAATGGATATTCCACCATATGCGAGTAAATCTGATTTAGTACTCCTACATGTTGCATCTTTATTCAACATAGAAAGTTAAAACAGACAATTACTTATTCTCACAGAAAAATCCTAAAAATATACAATACTTACATACTCAAGTGCACTACATTCAGCTTCCATGCAAAGTTATACTAAATTTCAATACTTTCTTCCAAATGCCAACATGTTTTCTTTAGCAGGCAGAGAAAGGCAGAACAAAATGTGGTACATGGCAGATGGGACAGTATGCAGCCAAAATTCACCTGTCACATAAAAATGTTTAAATTTAAATTCACAAACCTAACTAATGTATTAATAGTTAAAAAATACTGTCAGTAACTATGGATATTACGGCACCAAATGAGTGGATAATGGTGAAGAATCAGAAATATGTGGAAGGAAGCAGGTATGGCCTAATTTAAGGTACAATCCCAGCATTTGCCTGGACAGACTGAAGGAAAAAAGGATAATCAGAGTCACAGCTAAGACTTGAACCAGGTGCCTGCTGAATACAAGACAGAAGCAGTTATACTAATGCTATTAACAAGGCCTGTGCAGCTCAAAAACAAGAAAGAAAAAATGGTTTGCTTATATAAGCGATATTAACCTTTACATGACCTACGTTCATATATGTAAACGCACGGGAAAAAAGACACTCCTAGAAATTCATTTTATATATTTAGGGAAAAAGAAAATTTACTGCATTTTTGAGACATGCTGCATAATCTGTTTTATTTTCCACAACATGCCATTTATTTCACAATCTTATCTTTTTTGGTTGAAATAATATGTTTTTCATAAACCATGCACTAAAATTTAAATACCAACCCAGCCTTTTAAAGGTTCAGAACACTTTATAATAAAGTTTAGGATATTAGAAAGATGCATGTCTTCATGAACCGCAAGATTTCTTAAAAACCATAATAAGGAAACTTCCAGAATGCTAGCCTGAGTGTATTCTGAAAGAGGAAATAACTATAAATTATTTTGATATGTTAATCAACTCTAAACTAACACTGTCTCTGAGATGTAGCCAGCCACTTTGTTCAGCCAGCCATACCATGCCTCTCACGTTTTGAGTTCACACTTAGCATGTGACAGCATTTCATCTTGCCATCACACGATGACAGACAAATGTTATTCTGTTACCAAAAAATACATTTTATTTATCGATGTACACCACAGAAGATATAACAATGATGTTAACACTGCAACAGCAAGATTTGTTCCTATTTAACCACAGTTGCAAAAGCAGGCTGGATACCCTTTATTGAATTCAAGGGGTTAGCAGTATTAAAAAAAAATAATGAAGTTAAGGTCAATGAAAACACACCAGGCTCAACAAATAATAACATACGGTTACCGAAGAATCTGTTCTGAATGTGTGTATGAAATCCAAACTTTTAGACATCTACCAGACTAAAGTAAAGTAAAAGACAATTCTCACAGTACTAAGGTATAAACAAAGGCCATGCCATGGCTCAGGCAGTTAGTCGCCGGCCTCTCACCACGGAGGCCCGGGTTTGATCTCAGGTCAGTCCACGTGGGATTTGTGGTGGACAAAGTGGCACTGAGACAGGTTTTTCCCCGAGTACTTCGGTTTTCCTCTGTCAATTTCATTACACTGGTGCTCCATTACAAGGAAAAACGAAAAAACTAATCATCTTCATCACAGGGTTGCAGAAGAAGCCTCAAGGCTGCGGTGCATCACAGCATCTGCTGCGGGGCCCTTCACCGAAAAAAAAGTATAAACAAAGAATATTTTAGGCAACACATAAACACAAACAGAAAAAAATCACAAATACTTGCTTCTTGTATAAAAACAGCCAGGCAATAGTAGTCTGATGAATTTAAAGTTGGGAGTAGATGTGTTACAAATTCACTTCTCACCTTATCAAGGAGATACTGTATCTGCTTTGCGATTACGTTCTCCATCCTTTGCATTGCTGTCTTCCTTACTGCCACCATCTTGGTCCCTTGGCTGGTTCCATTCCTTCAGTCCCTCAGGAAGACTAGTGTCCTCCTCAAAAGAACCAGTACCCTCCACAAATTGTTCATATGTAGACTTTTCAGGAAATGGCCTTTGTCCAAGTAGTTCAATCATGTCATCCCGGCTCAAAATTTCTTTTTTCAATAAACGTTCAGCAACCTTGAACAGATTCAGTGGTAGTAAATAAACTTTAAAGGAAAATAAGCACATCTTAACTTCTGGGACAGTGGCACTACAGTGGTATTTTAGCTGATACAGTGTCAAACATACAGGTAATACACCCTTGCAATATTAATACCAGTATTAGTTAAAAAAACCAAGATTAAATCTGGCACCAGTCCCACAAATTAAGCTCATGTACAACAAACCAAGATACAGCATTTAAAACTCACAATTAATTTAAAACAGTCATACATTCTTATGCATTATATCAACACTGAAACTGTAACATACCTTCCTGACATTCTCCTTGTGTTCTGTAAGCAAGTTGGTGGTGTGTACATGTGCTCTCTGGATGAGCTCACGTACCTCAGAATCTATTATTTGAGCGGTCTTCTCGGAATATGGTTTCTCAAGAACAACTTCTCCAGGTTGTGGCATGTCAAAGCTAATGTTTCCAACTTTCTCATTCATGCCATAATGAACAACCTAAAATTTAAAATGCAATACTCACATTTAATATACAATTTTCATTTTACTCTTTGAGGTATCTGCCTTCATTTTCTTCCCCTAGATTCAGGTAAATAAAGTATGTTACTGTAAGTTAACTGGCTATTACTGACAGAACATGAATTACTAATATTAATATTTGAGGTTTTCACAGTGGTGAATACCAAGATATGGTCATCTCAGATGACAACATGTAGTTTTGTAGTGGGTATGAATGTTTTGTTACTCTCTCCTACTTCAAGACAGAAGCGACCATGAAGACGGAGGCAGTAGATTGCTCTGAAAGAGTATCCATCTATGAAACCATATGGCATCACATCCCAAAGACCACAACATTGACAAATTATTAAAGAAATAGTGTATATAATTTTACACTGCACCTTCCCCTCCAAAAACCAACCCCTGGCATCCCTGTCGCAGAGGGGGGTAACGTCTGTAGGCGGCTAACAGGGGCAATGGTCTACCCAAGCCAAGGTGTGAGGCATAGTGCCGAGGGCTGCATGGCACTGGGGTGGTAAAGGCAGTGTCGCAAACGATCCCCTCGGAGCACCAGGCAGCACCCAGTTGTATTTATGCCTTCCACACGTATGGGGCTCTGCGGGTGGTGACCGTTACTTCCCCATTACTCGTGGGACCCAAATGGAGACTACAAATATTAAAGATAAGAAATCTACTAAATGCAGGGACTCTGTTGTACAGAGACACCTGCTCAAATTTGCTCAACAGGGGGCCAGTCAGTCTGGCAAACCACCCCAGGGACCTGGGTCTTCCAGCAAACCTAGGGATACTGAGTATTTGATTACACCTCAGGCCGGACCATCTGGCCTGACAGAGTAGGGAGCCTCTATAGGCAAACCAGCTAAGGAGGACATTAGTCCAACAGCTTCCTATAGCGAAAACCAAACTTTCTGGGGCTGCTAGGGGGAAACTTAGGAAGGCTAAGGAGGGGCAAAGTGGTACTGGGGGCTTAACGCAACCTAGGCACGAAACCTCACCTCAGCCCTCAATGGGTCCTAAATGACCCAGATCTGGGGGTAACACTCCCACAGAGCAACCTCCCAAGAAACCCAGGACTCCTTTGGAGCCTGGATCATACAAGGAAGCTCTCCTCAACTTTAGGGCAGCTATCCTCTTCGACCATCCTGAGGAGCAGCTGTCTCTAGACGATGAAAATTGGTTTTGGCCAAGGTTGGGGAACTGCTTCGCGAGACCCCGGATGGGGGACGCCCACTTCTCCAATCCTACAGACTGGATGAAGGCACAATCTTCTATGCATGTGCTGATCAAAGGTCTGTAGACTGGCTTATTACAGCCATTCATGGGTTCCAAATTAGGGAGGGAGTGAGGCTGAAAGCAATTGATGCCAAGCACCTCCCTAAACCAGTGAAGATGGCTCTCAGGACAAAGGATAAGGTGGCCACAGGTCCTGAAGAGCTTCTTAAGTGGATCAAGAGCCTTAATCCAGGGCTCCACACGGAGAACTGGAGGGTTCTCGACTCTAAGGATGAGCCTATTGGCAGAAGGCTCATCCTCTTAGTAGACCAGGACTCAGCCAAAATAATTAAAGGAACCGGCTACAAAATCTTCACAGGATTGTCTGAGGGCATTTTTAAAGTACTCAGTGATCCCAAAGCAGAAATAAGGGGTTGGGCTCCAAGGGAGAGACCCCAGGCTGCGGACACCGGAACGGAGGGGAAGGGGGCTGGAGATGGCACCTCCACTGAGGACTGGGAAAAGAAGACAGGGGGCAACCCCATGGAAGCTGACACCTTGGACACAAACACCTCACAGGTGGCGGCTAAGGGGACTCCTGCACAACCCGAACCCGCTGCTGAGAGGGACAATTAGAGGGGCTAACCCTAATGATGTTTTTCATTTAGATAAGGTCACACTGGCCTTAAAACGTAAATTTATACAAATTAATCTGCACCATAGCAAGGCTGCAACGGCACTTCTTTGCCACAAACTTGCTATAGGAAAGATGGATGTAGCACTTATTCAGGAACCCTGGGTTCATGGGGACCGAATAAGGAGATTATGCAATAGATGGGGTATGCTGTTTTCTGCTGGACCCGGTATTGCTTCAAGAGCTTGTATTTCAGTAAGGAATACCATTCAGGCCTTTCCACTGCTGGAGCTCTGCTCCAGACATGTAATGACGGTTAGGCTATCATTTAACGGAGGAGGGAACATTAGGGATCTTATTGTTACCTCTGTATACCTCCCCTATGACTCGGACGAACCACCCCCATCAAGGGAACTAAGGGACGTCATCAACTACTGCTGTAGGAACAACCTACAGCTCATTGCTGGATGTGATGCTAATGCACACCACATTGCATGGGGGAGCACTAGCATCAATCCCAGAGGACGCAGTCTATTGGAATATTTGGTGAGTGCTAACCTTAATATTCTTAATAAAGGTAACGAACCTACCTTTGTTGTTAGCAACAGGCAGGAGATTATTGATTTAACATTAGGAACCGATAAGGTAGGAGACCTAGTGTCTGATTGGCACGTATCTGATGAGACCTCTTTGTCGGATCACAGGTATATATTGTTTCAGGTAAGTGACATAGAAATTTCTAGGATCACATATCACAATCTTAGGAGAACCAATTGGGAATCCTATCGGGAAGACCTTAAGGTAAATCTAGGGGCTGTACCAAGAGTTGTGCACTCGGTGAAGGATGTGGAGTTGGCTGTTGACTTGGTGCAACATGCCGTTCTCTCCTCCTATTACCAAAATTGTCCAGCTAGGATGGCTCTCTCACCAAGGAGGGTTCCTTGGTGGAATAAAGAGTTGAGCCACCTTAAAGCCTCTACAAGATGGATTTTTAATAAAGCTAAAAAAGACTGGTGACTGGGAATCTTATAGAATGGCCCTCACCAGTTATCATAAAGCAATAAGGAAAGCCAAATGATCCTTGTGGAGGGAATACTGTCAGGGGATTGAGAATGTACCTGACAGAGCCCACCTAATGAGGATTATGGCCAATCAGTCGGCCAATAAGGTGGGTTCCATCAAAATACCTAATGGCTGTCACACACAAGCAGGAATAGAGACCCTGAGGGAACTGTATAGAGTTCACTTCCTGGGAGCTGCTGCAGGAGAAACAACAGAGCTAAGGCAGGGACAGCCAAACCTGGGGACATTTATTGCCCACAGGGAGGACTGGGAACTGTCTAAAAGGATTACTGACCAATCCACAATTAAATGGGCGATAAACACATTCAAGCCATTTAAATCGGCAGGAACAGATGAGATTGCAACTGCATTATTGCAACAGGGGGTCGATTACTTAACGACTCACCTATGCCGAATCTTTAGAGCATGCCTGGCAAGGGGATACATACCCATATCCTGGAGGCAAGTTAAAGTGACATTTATACCTAAGCCCGGGAAGGCTAACTATACCGAGGCTAAGGCATATCATCCTAATAGCCTATCGTCTTTCATGCTGAAAATGATGGAAAAATTGGTGGACAGGCATATTAGGGACAAGTTTTTGGGGCTGCGTACCCTGAATCGATACCAATTTACCTACCAACCAGGGAAGTCCACTGCAACTGCACTGCATCATGTAATTACACGCAGAGAAGCAGTGGAAAACAGAGAGGTCACATTTGGAGCTTTCTTGGATATTGAGGGAGTGTTTGATAGCACCTCACATAGCATCATAATAGAAGCTGCTAAAACGCATGGGCTTGAGTACACAATTTGTCGGTGGATCAGCTTCATGCTGGGTAATAGGAAAATCATAGCCACACTCCCAGGAGAAACTCTGGAGGGGTCTGTGGCCAGGGGTTGTCCGTAGGGTGGCGTCTTGTCACCCCTGCTGTCGAGTCTGGTTGAGGATGAACTCGTAGGACTCAATGAGAATGGTTATAACACACTGGGTTATGCTGATGACATTGCTATCCTAGTCAGTGGAAAATTTCCATATGCTGTCTCAGAGCTTCTACAGGAAGCTTTGAGTATGGTGCAGCAGTGGTGTGAAAGGACTCAGTTGTCTATAAACCCACAAAAGATGGTGGTAGTTCCATTCACAAGGAAGAGAGATTTAAGTGGCTTAAAAGAACCAACCCTCTCTGGACATAAATTGCATCTGGCTACTGAAGCCAAATACCTCGGACTCACTTTGAACAAGGGATTGACACGGAAGACACAACTAGAAAATGTGATAAACAAGGCCTATAGAGCTTTCTGGACCTGCAAAGGTACATTTGGTAAAACTTGGGGTTTCAAGCCCAAGGTTTTACACTGGAATTACATTATGATAATTAGACCCATTCTGACCTAAGGTGCAATGGTATGGTGGACGAGGGTCAACTACAACGTCAGGAGGATGGAGCTGGCTATAACGGGGGCGATGAAGACCACCCCAACAGCAGCAATGGAGGTTCTCCTAGGACTCCCGCCTCTGCATGTGGTAACTGAGACAGAGGCACAGGCAGGGATCTACAGACTCATGTGTAATCAACAGTGGAGACCTAAATCTACTAACTATGGTCATGCTAAAAAGTCTCGGGACATGGAGCAAGAACCCATCCTTTTAATGGGGACTGATAGAATGATACCGGGATATGTATTTCACAAGCCATTCAAGGTTCATCTTTCCAGCAAGAATGAATGGCAGAATGGATTTAATCCAGACAATAAAGGAGGCCTGGTCTGGTATACAAACGGGTCTAAGACCAATGAAGTTACTGGTGCTGGGGTGTATAAATGGGGCTCGAGGAGGGGGCATAGCTTCAGTCTCGGGCTTTACACTACGGTATTCCAGGTGGAAATATATGCCATTAAGGCAAGTATAATGGAGAATATAGAAAAGGACTACAAAGGTAGGAACATCTATATTCTCTCGGGCAGTCAAGCAGCCATTAAGGCACTTAATAACTTCCAGATCAATTCGAAACTAGTCTGGGATTGTCATCAATCCCTCATGACACTGGCAGAACATAACAGACTCCAACTGATATGGGTGCCGGGACATATGAGAAATGATGAAAATTAAATGGCTGATCAACTAGCTACACAGGGCTCCTCACATCCATTTATAGGACCTCAGCCTGGCCTGGGCATATCTGCTAAGATTGCCAGGGAGGTGATCAGGGATGGACAAATAGGAAACATACACAATATTGGCAGTCCATTCATGGACAAAGACAGGCTAGGGGCTTTCTCAAAAGACCCCTGCTAGAAGAGCTGGAGAACTACTTAGTTTGAGCAGAAACCAGCTAAGAATATTGACAGGGCTGATAACAGGACACTGTCATCTAAAGGGACACTTGTTTAAACTGGGGCTAGTAAACAGTCCCGAGTGCGATAAATGCAAACAGGCATCTAAAACGGCCTCACATGTTCTCTGCAACTGTGAGGCCTTGGCTGCATTAAGATTCAGGTACCTGGGACATTCTTTTATGAAACCAGGGGACTTTAAGGATATCTCTGTAATCAGGTTACTGTACTTTGTTCAAAGTGTGGGGCTGCTAAACACATGAACGTAAGGGCTGCACAAAGGATTAGGAATGGTCGATGTGCATGGGACACTCTGGTGCCCGCCCTACGTCTATTCTATTCTGTTCTACTCTATTCTATTCTACACTGCACCTTCCTAGTTACGTTACACATTCCTATCATGTCCCAGCCACTGGTCAATGACAACCTGACTTTATATGCTCACTAGCATTTCCTCTCAAGATGGGCCGAGACTGTCTCCAACAAAGCACTATGAGTAAATGCCACTGCAATGATTCATGACAAGTGCATTAAATTCTTGTTTCATTTCATAATGCATAAGGCTGTAATGGTGTCAGCAGTTAAACAGTGGCCCTCAACCTTGAGTCGATAAGGCTACAGTAGTGTCAAACAGTACCATAGCCTGCCCATGTGGTGTCATGTACACTATACACAGACTACAGTAAAACCCCGATTTAATGTTCCCGCATTTAGTGATGATTTTTTCATGTCCCGACAACAGCTACATATAAACAATGTATTATTTTCCCGCGTTTAGTGAATCCCGATTTAGAGAAAAACCAGCATTTAGTGGAAAAATATTACGTACTCATACTTCAATTGTTATGTGACATTTCCCGCACTTAGTAAATTTTTTCATGAGGGGGGGGGGAAATACATATTGTACGTAAAAATTACGATATACGCTCGAAACAGGAACTTAATGATCTGTACTCATCACCAAATATTGTTCGGGTAATCAAATCGAGAAGAATGAGGTGGGCGGGGCATGTAACACGTATGGGTGAGGGGAGAGGTGCATACAGGGTTTTGGTGGGGAGACCTGAGGGAAGGAGACTACTTGGAAGACCCAGGCGTAGATGGGAGGATAATAATAAAATGGATCTTCAAGAAGTGGGATGGGGGGGCATGGACTGGATTGATATGGCTCAGGATAGGGACAGGTGGCGGGCTCTTGTGAGTGCGGTAATGAACCTTCGGGTTCCACAAAATGCGGAGAATTTCTTGACTAGCTGATGACCTGTTAGCTTCTCAAGAAGGACTCTGCTCCATGGAGTTAGTTAGTTATACGCTCGAAACATTGAGGCAATGGCCTGCCAATGAAAACACCGGTTCCTGTTAGATCACTGAACATCGTTGGGCCGGGATAGCGCCTGGATGGGTGATCGTCCAGGAGTGCCTGGTACTGTTGCCTATGTCAAAGTGAGACAAAGTAGTGTGAAATATGCAGAAGCGCAATGGTAGGGAAAACTGTGACGTAATCACTTAGCCAGTCCATTACTCCGATCCTGATGAGGTAATGCCTGTCCCCTCTCTGTTTACCTTATCTAGAAATTTCTCTGCTGCTGCATGCCTGTTTTGCGATCACTGCGTAAACCTGGAGCATTTGTGAAAAATTCTTTCTACTATTTTTATTATATTTTTTTTATTCCTTAATAATGGCTACTAGTAAAAGGAAGAAGCTGACAACTGCGGAAAAAAATGAAAATAATTCAAGAAGTGGAAAAGAACCCAAGCACGCCCACAATAGAAATTGCACGGAAATTCAATCTTGCACCATCTTCATTGTTTTGTATAATGAAGAATAAACAATTAATAATACATGAAGAAGTGAAATGTGGGGGTGAAGCCATCAAAAGAAAAAACATGAAATCACCACCATATGATGAAATGGAGAAGATACTGATAGAGTGGTCTGAAGGAATGCGCTCTGCCAACCTCCCAATCAATGGTGTGCTGTTGAAGGAGAAAGCAATTAGGGTAGCAACTAGGCTTAGAATAGAAAATTTAAGGGCTCCAATGGATGGCTGGATAGATTTAAGAAGTGTCACGGACTTGAATATAGAAGTGATTGTGGCGAAAGTGCTAGTGTTGATGAAGGAACTGTTGACTACTGGAAGAGTGTAACATTGGTAAGGTATTTAGAAGGCTATAAGCCGAATGATATTTTTAAATGCAGATGAAACTGGCATTTTTTTCAACCTTCTTCCATCAAAAACTCTTGCTACTAGAGGAGATAAGTGCCATGGTGGAAAGAAAAGTACAGATAGGATAACTGCACTTTTATGTGCAAATTCAAATGGCAGTGAAAAGTTGATGCCTCTAATAATTGGTAAATTTGCCAAGCCGGATACTGATTTTCTTCGCAATATTAAAGTGGTGTTTTTTTCGGCTAATTGTACTAGTCATCTGCAGCCACTTGACTTGGGCATTATTCACTCCATGAAAGCAAAGTACAGGAAGGCTTTGGTGCAGAAAGCAGTATCCTACACGGAGATGAATAAACATTTGAAACTGAGCATCCTTCAGGGTATGCATATGGTAACAGCTGCATGGAATTCAGTTACACCTCAAACAATATCAAACTTTTTCCATAAGGCTGCACTCAATTGCAACAATGCTATGGAAATTGATGTAGATATGGATGTGACTGACCATAAAAATTGGTTGAAAATTGCACCTGACATGGACACAAATTTTGAAGAGTTTGTCCAATGTGATGATGTTGAGAGTACGTCTGGTCCTCCACAGGATGTGGAAGAAATCTGTGATGCCAAAGAGGTACAGGAAGAAGAAGAACAGGCAGTACAAGAAGAAGAATCAGTTCCCACACTTGGTGAAGCGGTTCGGGCACTTGAAGTGGTAAGAAGATATTTAACTTCTTTTGATGTTGACAGCACTACTATATCAAAAGTAAATTCTTTGGAGCGAGAAGTTCTGAATGTTCAGAGCACTCGCCAGAAGAAGCAAGCAAGTCTGCTGGACTATTTTAATAAATAATTTTCTTATAGCTATGTATGCTTGGTTTTTTAAAAATTTTGATATTTTTTATGTGAAAATTCCAAATATAGTTTAATATTTTCTATTTAAAGTTGTATGATGAAGCTTTTTAAAGGAGGGATGAAAAATTATTTAAAGATTTATGTCAATTTTGAAAATACTTTTAAAATTTTGAAATTATTTTTTGTAATCATGATTCATTACAGAAAATGTCATTGTCAATAGCAATAAGGCTTGCTTGTCACTGTAATTTGTTACTAAATGTTTATTTTAAAAATATTAATATAAGTATTGTGCATACAAAGTTGAAAAATGGATTTTTATTATAGAGACCATAATGGAATAAACAAGCAAAAAAGATAAATTTAACTCATTTTAATGGAAAACCTCCATTTAATGAAAACCCCAATTTAGTGAAATATATTCTAATCCCCCAGAAATTCATTAAATAGGGGTTTTACTGTATTTAAATACCCTGTTTGCAGTTTCACATGCACCAAACATTCTGCTGCAAACTTTATTTCTCTGCCTCCTAGAGGAGGAACAATGCGCTCTCTGGGGACCTATTAGCGGAGCTCAGTCAAAGGCAGACTGTCACCAATCTGTAGCTGGCAAGTGACAGGAGCATGTAACTGGGAATGTATACTGTACTAAGAGGTACATACCTGAGCATACGCACTTTGCGTGACTTTTTTTAAGTCGTCCTGTGCACCTGTTGTTATCCTTCCAAAGAACAGCTCTTCAGAAACCCTACCACCAAGTGTCATGCACATCCGATCAAACAATTGCTCCTTGCTGTACAAGTATTGCTCTTTGGGCAAATATTGAGCATAACCCAACCCTTTGCCCCGAGGTATAATAGAAACCTAGAAGAAATAATGTCTGTGGTTATAAATGTATGTGAGGAAGATTTTAAAGCAGCATGTCAATTAGAAACAGCAACACCAAATTAAAAGTTTCAGTTCAAACTGGGCCCTTGTTACTAACCTGAAGATTACTTTTCACAAATGTAAGATCCGGCAAATATTATAAGAGGCTCACACCTAAGTCCATAGAGCAAAGCACTTCTCAAGAAGCTCACAGTCCACCAGTTGGTCAAGAATTTCCTGCCTTGTATGACACTCAGAACATCATTAGTGTTCACAATAACATGCCAGTGGACCCTATCCTGAGCCACTTGAATCCAGTCCACACTCTCACATTCCATTTCTTCAACTCTTTTTGAATGTTTGACAATGTATTATTGACACAGCACATGTTCCTTAACAATCAAATGCTGATATAAGATAAACATGTATTTTTCTTTGTTTCTGTGGCTGGGAATCAATCATGTGCCACTGTGATCATACCACTGCAGACAGCAAGCCTTTCTAATGTAAATGCTGCCACCTGGTGATCATTTTTGTAACTTTTAAAAAATATGTGATATACATAAAGAGCAGTTGGCAGCAAAATGGCTAGTATGTCCTAGCTAGGCAGAAGGTTGTAAAAACTTATGGACAGAATAGGGAAGAGATACATTTTAATATTACTCTACTATTTATGCCTAGGTTTCCCAAGTGGCCCATTCCCTTCAGATTTTATGACTAAATTTTGCATGCATTTCATATGTCTTCCATGCACAAAGATATAAAAACTGACCTGGTAAGGTTGGAGGAAACCAAGGGACTATGTTTCTACAACTTCCCTCCAATCCCTTACTTTCAGTAACCTTGAAACATTAACAAGGGGATAAGTACAAAATTGGAGTAACACTTACAGATGACTTATATATAGATGTATAATTCCCTATTACAAAAAAATATTATGTGCTAAGATTCCAACACTATCGCCAGTCAAAGAACAAACTACCACCTAACACTGGTGCTACCAGAAAATATGACAGTAGCAGAAGGACCAACCAAAGAATCCAATGCACTTAAACCAAACAGAAGTACAGTATATAACATGTAACCAACTATCAGCTGACAAATGACACAATTAGAATGTTTCTGCATACTTTTAACATAAAAATATAAACACAGTTCACCTAAAATATAATTATTTAAACACTAACTACCTAACTAACTCCACTGAGAAAAATTCGTCTTCAGAAGCTAATGGTTCCTCAGCTAGTCCTGAAATTCCCTGCATTTCATGAAACCTGAATGTTCATTATGTTCACAAGAGTCCACCACTTGTACTTATCTTGAGCCAGATGAATCCAGTTCATGCCCTCTCACTCCATTTCTTAAGACTAATTTTAATTCTATCCTCCCAGTTACATCTAGGTCTTCCAAGTAATCTCTTTCTTCCAATTTTCCCAACTACAGCCCTGCAAGCATTTAAATTCTCCCCCAATGTGGTACATGCCCCACCCATCTCATCCTCCTTATTTTTATCACACTAACAAATAATTTAAACATTAAAATTTAAAAGCATAACTGCAGTAATAATAATAATCAAAATGTGACCAATGAATAAAACTACAAACTATAAATTCATAAACCTTGTGGGAGTTCGTGAGCAAAGACAGCAGGAGGTGGCAGCCCCCTAGTGAGGAATATTTAACACAGCTCCAAACACACCCGCAATATTATTGAAATTAACAGGAAATTACAGGACTTTCACAATTCACCTTCAGTAAAGGATCTGCATATTCTAGGAACCATCCTGCCACAGCATGACCAGCTTCATGGTATGCTACAGTCTTCTTCTCTTCAGGTTGTAACACATTGGTTTTCTTTTCCATGCCAGCCACAACTCTCTCAATAGCCTGTTCAAAGTTTTTCATACTTATGGAGTTACTTAAATCTCGAGCAGCAATTAGAGCAGCTTCATTACACACATTGGCTATATCAGCACCTGTTCAATGAAAACTACATGAACATTGTATTGTAAAACCTCATCACTGTGATATGCATAGCTTCAATATGTAAATTTACTGACAATGGAGACTTACTTCAGTTAAACTCTCATCCAACTGAACAAAGGAATAATGACTATTATAAATGTGTCAGTCAATGGTTTATTCAATTAACACCTTTTCAACTGCAGATTGCATTGCATCAAACAGCAGGACAGCTGTACAGAGCACATAATGCAAGATATGTTGGCCACGTGTTACATCGATTACACTGCAAACTGACTCTCTAACCTATTTGTACAATATCTCACACAGGGCAGGTCACTGCATCAGAAAAATGTCTTCTGTTCAGCAAAAAGTGTTCATTTGCAATACTTCTGGAAAGCATGTATCATGAAAAGTCACCAAACATTATGTGAAAAAGACCCCACATCAACAGTGCCACATAAAAGAACAATATACAGAACAGTGGAAAGATAATAAATTACAGGTAGAGTGCTGGATGAAAATAAAATATTAAAACTGGTACTTCTCTTGGATGATGCACGGTTTACATTACGCATCAATGTAAATAGACAAAAATACAGATCTTGGTATTATGAAAATTTGCATACGGTTTGTGAAGTTTCCCTTCCATCATCCTTCGAGTGCAGTGGTGCATGCAATATCTTAGGGTGCACATTTTTTGAAGAAACAAATTCCAACAATTACGTTAAATTAATCCTGACAACATTATTTAGGGAATTAACAGAAAAAGAGAAAAGTAGGACAATGCACATTCTTTGCATGAACTGAAAGACAAAATATCAAGAGAAATTGCCAATATTTCTAGAAAAGACCTCTACCATGTGTGAAGAAATATTTTCAGAAAGTGCAAGGCCTGCTTAGAAGCTGGAGGTCAGCAATTCAAGACTCTTCAATGAAGTAAAGTGAGTTGAACTGACAGGGAAATCCTGGTGGAGGCAAGCTTCATATTTGATAAAACTCCCACAAACTGCTGCAGTGCTGAAAACGAAAATTAAAGATGCACTCTGTAGCTTACATGTCCTATGTGAATACAAGGTTCTGGCTCAATTTTGTAATCCGGAAACCCACTTCATAAAACAAGTGACTGTCACAAGGCCTCATTTACCCCTTGAGCATTGATGTTCATATCTCATACAGAACACTGTCCACTATACAGACCAAAATCTGTCCCAGTGCCACTTCTGTCCACAAACAATCTCACAAGGACCGACCCAGTACTGAACTTGTACCTTCACAGTGACAGGCCGTTGACCGACTGCCTCAGCCATGGCACAGCCGTCATCTGTATGTTTACACTATTTCAACCCACTTAATTTTTTAATTTTTGTTACTGTTACATACTCATTATTCCCTTGCAGTAGCAAAGCCCTGACTGTTCATATATAATTCATGACTTAACATTCAAACATTTGTGAAATATTCTGTACAAATTATGTAGAGCAGGGTTTCAAAAATATATAAACGTATCTGTGTAACACTGGTAATGAATTCAAGATTTGAGGTTCTCACAGCAATTTTGCTAATGATCCAAGTCTTCAGAGATGTTATTTTGCATAACATCCCATAACACTTGAATTTTCAATTCAAAATGCCGTTGTTGAAATTGTTTTTAGAACTTACGAATACTGATATATATCTAGGTACAAAATCAAAATCTTACACACCTGTAAATCCTGGAGTAAGTGCTGCCATCTTCCTTGCTACGCCTGTTTTATCCAAATCAGTTTTCAGTGGTTGTAGATGCACTTTGAAGATGGATGCTCTACCCTTGATATCTGGTGCTGGCACAAAGATCTGCCGATCAAACCTTCCTGGACGTAGCAAGGCTGTATCTAAAATGTCAACCCTGTTTGTGGCTGCTAGAACCACAACATTGGTGGTGGTGTTAAAACCTACAACATATAAACAAATGAGCACCTGGTCCTTATTTTATGAAACTGTCCAACTATCTGGTGCCTGCTGCAGCAAATACAGAATTTCATTACATGACACAGCATAAGCCTGGCATTAGGGCTGCACTAGTCTAGGCCTGCCTGCTTTGGCAAGCAAGTTTCCAGCATCATAATTTCAAAACCCTGTACTTTCCCATTTAATAAGACTGTCAGTGCATTTTGTACTCTTGTAGACACAACGCATTGTGTGTATATATATGTTGTGTTGTGTGTGTGTGCGTGAGAGAGAGAGAGAGAGGGGGGGGAGATGGGGGGAGAGAGAGGGAGGGGAGAGAGAGAGAGCAGACCGACAGACAGACAGAAAGAGTGAAAGACAAGAATGGAAGCATGTTCTGCAAGCATATTATGGTATCTAATTTTCTCAAACACTGATATCCTGAAAATGAAAACTGATAAATTATACATCTAGGTGCTCTACCCGCACGCATCATCTCCACTAGTACTGACTCCCATTACATAAAAACTGTCAAATATATCCTACATGTTTTGTAGGATTCTGATACTATGTTTACCATTTTGTAACACACAAAAATTTGAGCCTTAACCCTTTCATGCTGAACACCAAGCACAGTCAACAGTGTACGGCTACACATCAAGGTCGGCTAAACACATTTCCAAGAACATGCAAAGTAATGGCAGCCATTAAATTCTTGTCTCTTTCAGAGTACCCAGGGCATTTAATTCTGGTATGAAAGGGTTAATGTTAGGCATCTTTGATCTATCTCAATACAAGATTTCAAAGAAGTGACTGAAGTGGTTCATTCGTTATACGAAAAAATGGAAAGTTAAAATTTTGTGCAATCGTCATGCTGTTCGTGTTTTACATAATTTTCAAATCACCTATAACTACACAAAATTTCAGACCTCTACATTAAGTGGTACCACTGTTGCTCCCACTTCAGAAGTTTGCAAGAACATCATACTGTAGTATCAGTAGTGGCAAAGAGCATAAAAGCACAAAGCACAAAGGTGATGCAGCCTCCTAAGACATGATAAACATACAAAATTTAATGAAAATGAATATAGTACTAGAGGTAGTGTGTGTGTGCATGCACGCACGTGCACATGCGTTTGTGCATCAGGGGGTCATGCACATGTATACGGAGAAAGCCAGATCCACACATTTGGACACAGTATGTATCATAAAGCTTATAAAAAAGAAAAGTTCAGATAAAAACTAACTTCATTCAGACCTGCATGCCTAATGGACAGTTGAGAAGTTTATAAGCTTACCATCCATTTCAACCAGTAACTGATTCAGTGTGTTTTCTTGTTCTGAGTGACCACCAAAGCTGCGTCCACCACGCTTCCTACCTACTGCGTCTATTTCATCAATAAACAAGATGCAAGGGGCATGTTTACGAGCCATCGAAAACATGTCTCGAACCTGAAAAATACACCAATACATTCTGAACCTAAAATATTCCAGTAGTTGTTAACCCTAAAAATAATCCCACAACATATGAGTAAGTGTAAGGACTGACCAGTGCTCAATTCATACACAAAAAAAAGTGTCAAACTTTAACAATACCTTTACGGCCTACAGGTATCCTTTAGAAGAGAGGATAGCACAACTGATATTGTGAGTAGGCTATGGACTGTACGACCAAGGAATCTTGGTTAAATTCCCAGCAGAGACAAGCGATTTTTCTCTTCTCCATAAAGTCCGGACCAGTTCTGCAGCCCTCATAGGCCTCCCATTCAGTACGTACAGCGGGCTCTTCACCGCATGAGCAAAGTGGCCAGGGCATGAAGCTAACAACTTGCTTCAGTCTAGTGCTGATCTATACCTCTGCTCCTCCCATATGCCATCATGGCATGAAGGAGGACAACATTACCTTTATAGGGATCTTTCTGACACTCTATAGTCATAACCCCATTCTTGTATTGTTTAAACTGTGATAACACTTTAAATTGCACATACACACACATACATACATACATATATTAGAATGCCCCTTGAATACTTGTGATCATTAAGTTTAGACCGTAGCCTATGTTACAGGGCACCATAATATAAACACAGCTAAACATCCTACAAAACTGTGGTAAAGATCAAATATCTCAGAATGACAGTGAGAAATAAAAATTACAGCCACAATGAAATTCAATAAGCTGTGTTACATTCAAATCACAGGATTCTGTCATCAGTCTCCTACATAAAACAATAAAGATTAAAATACATCAAAATATTATTTTATCCATTGGTTTTAATGGACATGAATCTGGTTTCTCACCCTGAGGAAAAAGAAAGTCTGAAGGAATGTTACAGGCAGGGTGCTTAAGAAATATCTGGAGACAGAGGAAGGAACAGGAAGCTGAAAAAACTACATACTGAGATGTGAAAATTTAAATCACTGCCTTCTGGATTATAACTCCACACAGTACTATACTGTAGGTGTTCACCAACATTTTGAAGGAACCAACTATCTCCATCTTCAGGGGAATATGGAGCCAAAATGCTAGCAACCAAATATGAGACTACGGAGATTCAAGATCAAAATCAACAGAAGCAGCATAATGAGAAGTTCACAGTTTGTATTCATCACACATACTGTTAGGGTAATCAAATTAAGGACAATGAGATGGGTGGAGCACTTAAGACACATCAGAAAACCTGCAGGGAAGAGACTACTTGTGAGCATAAATGGGAGTATATCATCAAAGTGAACCTGAAAAATCACGATGTGAGGGTGTGAACTGGATTCATTCTAAGTATAACATACCATCATCAGAACCCTTTAGATCTGGATTAATCTGGCTCTGGAATTCCATAAAAGGTAAAATATTTCATGACTAGATGACTACTAGATTCTCAGAAAAGTCGTTAGTTAACAGCATAATAATTGTAAACTTTAGGTCCACATACAATTGCAAGTACAAAAAGAAGACAACTGCACAAGTACTTTACCACTCAAAATCTAACTGTTCCAAATTTGGCATCCAGAAACAGTAATACAATAAACCAAAAATTAGTGAATCAACTCACCCTTGATGGTCCAACCCCCACAAACATCTCAAGGAATTCTGAACCAGAAACTGTAATAAATGGTACATTAGCTTCTCCAGCTGTTGCCTTGGCTAGCATTGTTTTTCCCGTCCCAGGTGGACCTGGAAATCATTGGACTGCAGTAAGCAATCTTGAAACTATGTTTGTGATGACATTGGCTATTAAATGCACAAATACATATTTCTGGATTTTATACATATAAACTCTCACAAGGGACCATGTTTTATATGACAATCCATATTAACCAGTATTTCCTCAAAGCCTTAAGATTTTCTTTTCTTTATGTTAAGTTTAATGACAGAGTCAACTGCAAAGATCATACAGCATCAGGATTGATTGAAGAATGACTATCATACTTTGGCGGAATGATACTAACATGGTAAAACCAAAGTACAGGAAGGAAAACCTGTCCCAGAGCAACTTTGCGCACCACAAATCCCACATGGACTTAGCTGGGATCAAACCCAGGCCTCCATGGTAAAAGGCCATGCCTTAAGATTCACACTGTGATTAGCTACCATTATTTATCTAAAAATTTGACATATTCACTGCTGTATATTTTATTCAAACAACAAAAAAAGAAATAATGACTGCAGGCTACCTCATCCACAAAATGAACTTGAACACAAAGAAAACCACAAACTACAAACTAAAGAACATGGCACATAAATTATAGTAGAATGTAATTACTAACAAATGACATTAAGTAAATGGAAGATAGTTTGTACAAACATGTAAAGAGAAATACATTCATAAACAGTAATTCTTGACACTGTGTGACTTAATGTGCATACAGAACAACATTTAATTGAGAATTACAGTGTACCTGTTAGCATGGCTCCCTTTGGGATCTTTGCACCTAGATCTATGTACTGTTGAGGATTTTTCAAGAAATTAACAAATTCCATAATTTCTAGTTTTGCTTCCTCACAGCCTGCAACATCCCTAAGAAAAAAAACACCTAAAAGTATACTTGTACTATGCACCTACATGGATTTCCAGATACAATATTTTATGTTTCAAGCTTCGAAGATAACAATTTCAAGGTTAAATACGGTGAAATGCTTGCATTATGAAATAGGAATAAAGAAGCAAGGAGAACAAAAATGCATGCATTGAAAAAGAATTCTGAAATGGTCAAAGTTCAAGCACTTCAGTCATGTTAAACAACTTAAGGAAATTAGAACACCTTTACCCAGAATTCATTTCCTTCTGAACAGAAGCTCATTATAAGTTTCACTGTTCATGTTGAGTTATAATCAGACATGCAGAGGATGAGTTTCAACTCGGGAGGAGATGGGGAAAAGCATTTCCCTTAACAGACCAGTTCTTTCACTATAATCACAATTTATAATGCTACCCAATTTTTTTATAATGAACTGAAGTGTACTACTTTCCTTTCTTTTATATCAGATGCATTTTCAATAGAAATATCTCACAGGTAAATGTATTTTTAACCAATCTGAAAATTGTCAATGCCAATTTCAGATGCTTTCTCACAACTCGCTGTACCTAAATTGCCACTTCAAGTGTCAGGCCTTCTTTACAGTCTGATGAACCTGAAAAGTGTCAAAGCAATACACCAGTCATGCTATATCTTACATTCCCAAATAACATAGCCAGAAGAGAGAAGTTTAAGTAGCATGCATTAACCAAATTAATCTGAAAATCTTCTATGCAGAAATACAATTTCTTTGACATGTTCTGCTGTCAGCTTTACCTCCACAGGAGACAGTATTCCCAGCACTGCTAAACAAATGCTCACTTGCAAGTTGGATTGCTGGTACCCCTGAACAATGTTGTCTAGGTGGAGCTGTCTGACAGAAATGATTTTTGTTTTCCACCATGTGAAAGGGTTCCTGTTGTGAGAAATAGGGGGCTCATACCTATTACATTTTTCACTTGGCAACTTCTTTTCTGGAAGATTTGCTTCTTCTTTACATATTTCAAAACTTGACAATAATGAATGTGATGTTTGTAACTTTGGTTAAGTCTGCAGCCAATTGTGATGTTACAGTTAGCACTGCACAAGATGATTTATCTTCAGTCAGTAACATCACTTTAAATAGGTTTGAAATCATAGCAGTTACGTTTTCCTTAGTATTTCAATATCAAGGAAAATGAGAATTATACCCTTTTGCAGGGAATCTGCAAACAGACCTCCATTCTTATCCTCTGTGCTACTGCTGCAAGTTTCAAAAATGAATTCAACTCCAACGAGAGTTATTTTAGCTATCAAGGTAGCTCACAGCTTTGTTGCAACCTCTCAATAGGATATACCATCGGAACTGGTCCAGATGCCAGCTACATTCCCTTAGGCAATCAGCTATGGATGACCCTAAAAGCTGCAGGTATGCAGACAAGAGTCTTCTACTCTGAAGATGGGAGCTGTAGTTTCTTCTGAAACATTGGTAACTAGCTACCAGACTGTACGGTGTCATTCAAAAGACAGTAATCTTCATAGTTACTGGCATGAGCACCTCAACTCCCACATAACCGTCTGAAAATTCTTGAAGTTTAAGACTAAAAAACGAATGTTCAAATCAAAATCGGAATTTTTTTCTCCATTTGATTTCAAAAGCCAATGACTCACACAGGCCTAATTATAATACGACAGAGAACATGCTGTGACAGGAAAAGTGTGTGATGCAATTAATGTTAATAACAGTGGCATCACAAACAATCACTACACTACACTGACTGTATTAAAGCTGGTTTGCTTCTATACTACCTCCCTAGTCATAAGGAAATGTATCTATATACCTACTTAAATCTGACTCCAATGTCATTAGAATTGATAAGCTTAGCAGTAGACTCCATGACTCCACCAAATAAACCACCTCCTTTACGGCCCCGAGCACCCATCATTTCAGCAGAACGTCTCATCATATATATAAGGAATCCTACAAAGAAGGCACAAGTCTCAATAAAGCAACTTCATGTCAGTGGTGTATTTAACAAATCGCATGTTATCCCGACTGTTTCTGACAAACATAAAATAACATTTGCACACTTTCACTGCACCCACAGCAAGTAACAACAAATGACCTTCAGGAAGTGGTGCATATACGCAACCATAACTATATCCTGCACCTCTTACATAACACGAAATCACATCATGCTGTTCCCTCATATAACTCTCATATTCTGACTTACAATTAAATTGAAACTTTTATTTCTCAACTGTCATTTGCATATGCGTGTATGAATAATATTTTTCATTTGAAATTTCAAGGTAGATAATAAACGAGCCTATATGTATTGAATAATATATTTCTTGTGAGTAAAAGGGTACAATTATTATGACAGTACAAAGCCTTGTATTTATGTCCAAAATCAGTCAAATAATGCGTAGCTGTAGATGAATAAATGCTGCATAATGATGCCTATGTAAGATGTATAATCATTAATATATAATTCTATTACGCTACCTGTAACAACTGAAGTATTAACAAAAAGGTTTTAAAAGCATGTATATTGTATATTATCACTACTGTACACATCAACAAAAACAATTACCAATAATTAACAATGTTGGAAGGATTCCAGTGATGCTAGCTGCCTCCAGCTCAGTCTTGTAAATGACAGGAACAAAATTTGGTGGTTCCACATTCATATCAATCTGTGCATTTTCTAGATTTCGCTCAAATGAATCCACACTCCCGATATTAAACCAAAGCACACTCTGAAATAAAAATTATTTAAAAAAAATGTATTGCACGATTTAATTAACTAAAATAACCCACCAAGAAGGGCAACACTACAAAATATTGTCATTGAAATACCGTATATCTCAAATCTAATCCGCACTCAAGTTTGTGGTGATTTCTTAAACGAAAAAAGTTAGTTCGCGGTTCTAATCCGCACCTTTCCTTCAACCACCCCTTGCCCACAGGGCGACTGATTGAATGATACTGGATGTTACCAATGCGTTAAAATCCGACGCTACGCCTGGGGCCGATGAGTCATACCGATAGAGGCGGGGCCTTTCTCAACAGACGTGCGCAATCTCGTCTGAAGCCAGCTCACGCCTTAGTTGTTGAAACGTGGGAGGTGCTTGTTCCAATTTGTCATGTACCATAGTTATGGAAGAGGGATGCCTGAAATCTAAATGACTCTCATATACGGCAAAGTTCAAACGTGAAGTTATTCGGTGCACAGAGAGAATGGAAACCGCAAAGCCGCTGCAATTTTTGGAGTTGATGAAAGCAACGTTCGACTGTGGCGGAAACTGGGTGGAGAGCATGGATAACGATTCAGTTATGAGTGATGACGGTGAGTCTGATGAATAATAAATAATCAAATAATAAATTATTGTATTGTATTGTTCTTACGGCACGTACAGCAGCTCTATCATTTTTCCAAAATCCAGCTCTCAACCGCGAATCTAATCCGCATCTGATTTTTAGCCCTCTAAAACTGTAAAAAGGGTGCGGATTAGATTTGAGAATATACGGTATATCATTATACAAATAAAATGTGAGTACAGGTTCTATAGAGTAAATGAAGCTGAAAAACTAATTTTTTTAACATCTTACCATAGAATATTCAGAACTATGTTCAGAGACAGAAGAAAAACATACTCAACTATTTTTAGAGATGGAAGAAGAAAATACATACCCCAATCCATACAGATAATAATGACAAACATCTCCAGACAGAACCCCAAGCTTCAGCACCAATACCATTGCCTGTCACTGGTGGCCATCCTGAGCCAGATCAACCTGACACATCTTCAAAATCTATTTCTCTAACATCTCTTTTCATATTCATTTTAAACATCTGACTCAGTCGCCCACTTGTTACCCTTGTGCAAGTTTCTGTACTACCAATGTTACAAATGCATGTGTGCCTCCTATATGAAACATCCATCCTGACCTTCAAAGCCTCCTTAAGTTACCTATCTTCACAGTATATTACAACCTGTCTAAAACAGATGCCTGTCTTAGAGGAGCAAGAAAAAATGGAATGAGTAAACAAAAGAATAAAATAAGGACAAAAACATTTTGCTAGCTATAATATGAAACAACACTCACCGAGCCATCAACCGTGTTCCCTGACATGAGACGTACTCTCACCCATTTCTTGTTCACTACTTCCAGTTTCTCCACAATGCCTTTGGCCAGGTAACTGGAAGAGTTGAGAAACAAAGAAAGTTCTTTCCAGAACAAGGACCATCAGAAGAGAACAGAGTGTGAACTACCTAGTATCCGCAAAGCCTGCAATATCTCTGAAGTCCATGCAGTGTATATTCACCTTGTTCTTATGCACCTAATTCATAATAATGCACAAACACAATAAAACCTATTTAAGATGGTTTCCTGCCTGTACGCCCACAGACGTCCCCATTTTTTCCAAGTTTAAAAATTCCTGATGGGGGGCGGGGGGCCAGAGTATATCACACAGAATTATATGTAATATAACACAACATTTATTTCACAAATACACAGTCTAAACTCCTAGGATATTTTCATCAGAAGTTTAAAGTTCCTAGTCCTTCAGAAAACATCTGAAAGAGGATTCCACAGCATACAATGTGAAAGAGCACTAACTAAACACTGTGCGAATTCAGTTTTAAAGCCATCAAAATCAAACGGTCATAAAACATACACAAAAATTCAGACATTTGCCAACTGACAGTCTCAACACTGCACAAAAATCTGGGCATTCCAAGAAACCCTGGTTCCCCTAGTTTAGCCACACTATGAAAAGATCATCGAAACTGGAAAGTCAGTCAGTGCTTCTGGGCAGGTAGTTATCAAACTACAAACACATGCAAACCATAAAACAACAGGTATGACCTGGACTGCATCAAAACCTAACACTTCTCTGTAAACATGGGTGTCAATAATGGACAAGCTGAAGATAAAATCTGTGATTTTCTATTTGGGCATCCCACACAAGAACAACACCTTTCCCACTCAAAAGTTCCTAAACTAGAACACAAAATTTCATAACCACTGCCATACAGTAATACATTTCAAAAACCTGATTTTTATGATAGGTTCTTCCTAGGAATAGAAGTCTCACAAAAAAATAACACAAATTGTATCAGAATGTTAAAAAATAGAGTTTTATAAGGTAGGTATATTACCTGCTACAGAATACATTCTAACACCTTATACATTACTCTACAGTCTATTTTATACAACTACAGTCTACAGTTACAAAATATTCTCATGCAATCAGCCATGCCAATACAGAACTTCTGTTCCAAATAGGAATGGCTGGTCACATGAGAAAATGTTATCAATTGCAGTCACCATGAAAGATCCAAGTCTCATACAGTTCATAAACCATAATGCTGAATGGTATTATATAAATATAAGTGCATGCTTACTTATTTACAAATTCCTTCCAGGCAATTTCCTTATATCCCATCTCATAATAGGCAAGAGTACCGAGAAGTGTCACAGTACCAACCAAACCAATGATTATCCACATCTCTCGTTCTCGTTCTCCACCGTCTCCAAAAGCTTTACCTCCAGATCCACCAGACCTAAATTCAACATAAATACACACTTCCAAATCTCATTGCTGTGTACTGTAACAAAATACAGTGTAGGACAGATAGAACAAAATAATTACTTTTTACATATTTTCATACTGGTGACAACACATAATTCTCCAAATCAAGCAACTATCAGAATGGTGGATGTTGTGATTCAGCTTAGGTGCATGGCTAATAAAAGTTGATTGGAATTACCAACAGCCTTTCCACAACTTTTAACCTTTCACCAAGCACACACATTTTGACCCTTAAGTTACATCACAGCCAGTTACCCTAGTAAATATGTGCTTGGCAACACCAAGAACACAGTACAAAGGGGTAAAACTGAAAAAGTAAATACAATACTGCCAATCACATGTTAACATGATAATCAGTGAATATGCTGTAAATTCTGTGGCTCCGTGCATAAAACCCATAACCCTCATTTTAAAAAAATGAGATAATGCTATCTGTGTGTTGGCTGACCAAGTATCTATCACCTCTCAAAACAGGAACATATTAGGTACTGCCTACTGTGAAGCACAGGTGGCAGTACCCTGCAGTAATTCTTTCCAGAGTAGCACGTTTCGTACATGAAACCTCGATTTTCTCGGAACAGGTTAAGTGTGGGTTATGGGTTTCATGCACAGAGCCAAAGAATTAATAATCAAAATGTGAATGACTGGTGAATGGTTACATGGTGGAGAAAAGCTGCTAGTAATGCCAATAAATTTACATTGTTTGAAGGCAAATAGTATGCACTGAATAAAGTTGACAGGTGTATGGTTTATTCCTAAGTGAAGGCTTTGCATATGTTTTGTTTTATATTCTTCACTTCCAAAAACAGTTTTTACCCTCCACAAAATGTGAACAACAAAATATTTGACCAAAACATTTTCTGAACTTTGATCTACTTATGAAGACAGATATCAAATTCAAATTTGGTTATCAAATGAAGTGACAACACTGTTTTTAGAAGAACAAACAGCTTCTTCCACCTACATTTAGAACTGACATTATACCTACACAAGACAACAAATGCCACATAAAAAAATACTGCATGTACAAACACGCATGGATGATGGGACTTGATATCAAAAGAATCTTACAGTTGATTTTGTTCACTCAACAAATAATTAAAAAACAGATAAATACAGTAAAACAGAAAGAACTCTAAGAGAAAACAAATTTAAAAAATAAATGACCTGGAAAAAATAGACATTTAAGGGTCAGAACTGAATGACACAAGCACACATCCCAACATACACAGCAAAATCCTGTTAATCCGACTTGCACAGGACAGGACAGGTGCCAAAATATCAAATACTCTGGATTAGCAGACAATATGTATACTGATCTAAGGTTTTACAGATAATTTTTTGTTACTGCTCCTACACTTGGGCTGTACAACTAATCAGAGGCATATTCCATTTGGATATCTCTTTCATCTGTTGGTTCAGGATCATCAAGGTCCTCTGCGTTTTCAGGAGTCTTCATAGCTGAAGAAGTTGATGGACCAGAAGACAAGTGGTCAGGAGACACCACAGCAGTTGATGTACAGACACTATTGGAGGCCTTTTTCAACATGTCCCTGAGATCTGCCTGCTTCACTGATGAAGCTCTTTTATTGGCAAAAAGCAAAAATTCTGGTCTTGGTACTACTCTCCTCAAGTGTTGGATTATCAGGATTTCCGAATTATCAGACATCAGATTGAAGGAATTTTGCTGTATATACAGATGTCCTCAAAAATACACAAAAAAAAAAAATTAAAAGAGAGAGAGAGAGAGATCCTACATCTTACCTCGACTGGCTACCAAACATACCAAATGACCACTTATCATATGGTTTGGAAGCACCTGATGGTTTAGAGGGCTGTGGCCCTGCTGCTCCTTTAGAAGGTGGAGGTATCTGAGATTCCTTTGGGGCATCTTTTGTTTCTTTAACAGAAGGCTTTGTAGATTTGGTACCTTGTGTACCACCCCCAGGTTTAAAAAACTTTTCAAACCCTTTTGGAGGTTGCTCACAAAACAATCTCCATTGTTGCAAAACTGTTTCCAAATTCAGGGCCCCAGGTGCTTGTTGTAGTAATGTGAGATTCCTTTTAAGCTGCAAAAAGCCATTAGATTTAATGTATTACACATTATGACATGGCAGTGTAATCAGGAAGCTGCGGTAACTTTCTACAGACAAACACATCTGACACACATATGTCATATGAGATTTTCCTACATAGCAGAAACTAAGCATCAGTCTTAAAAAGATATTCAAAGGAACTGTTGTTCAACAGTGACAAATACCAAATGTAAGAAAATGACAAAGCAGAGCTGTTTGATCCCACTGTTTTTGCATATACTTCTAATAAGAGGAAGAAATGTATTGTTATGTTGTTCCGAACGCCCCTACATGGTGTAACTTCCTTTCATCTCTGGTAACAATAAAATCCACATCACCATACCTTCAAGTATAAATGTCATCAATGACTGGACTTCATCACAGCATGTTTTCTTATGGCTTTTATATTTTTCTGGCAAGTACTTAGACATAATAGGTGACATTTTACTCTGATGACAGATTAAGCCAACATTTGTTCAATAAGGTACAGCCAACCAATACTATAAATCATTTCCACATTTTGATGTCAATCCTTAATAACACAAGGACAGACAAGAATGGCACACATCCTGAGCCAAATGTGTAAGACCTTCTACGCTAGCAATAAAGGTGGTTGTCCTGTTTCTGTTCAGACCATTAAAAAATAGTTGAATGAACCACAACTGCAGCCTATTCAATCTGTTCCAATTACCAATTCACATAATGTTAAGATGTTAGACCGTCTGCTTCATCACTATGTTACTGTTTGGGTGGCTGCACCTTGTAAGTGTGGGCTTTACTGCCAGTGTTTTGGAGATTCTTACTGTCCCCACCTCCTGCCTACATCAACATGATGCCATCATCCACAATGGGTTCAATATTACTATTGTTACGTGTTTAATGAATAGAAACATTTATGCATGCTGGTAGAATTTCATCACAAAATGAAATACAGGCAATTTATAGGAGAATAATTGTAACTACTGCTACAGCCTGTTTTTCTGCAAATGACACATGAACAATATTATTTCTCTACATTGTTCTTCAGCTATCAGCTGCATCAATCTTGATAATGGGCAGGGAGCAGGGTCTCCAAAACACTGGTTCGTTGCCCCTCACTGACGCGGCTGATAGAAAGTTGTCCCTATGCATGCCATGAAGGAATAAAGGGGGAGAAGAGGTATTGCTCCACTCATTCTTAACCTTGGCACTAGATAGAGGTGAATGGCCAGCCTAATGCACCTGCTGCTTTGCACCCAGAGAAAGAGCCATGGGTACCCATTAAGCAGGAGGCTGGATGGGCCCCAGAGCCGGTCTGGACATCTTGGAAAAGAGCTAAATCTAGCCCCTGCCGTGACTTGAACCCTGGATCATCCAACCCGTAGCCCAGTCACTTTACTGCCTAACCTATCCCTGCTCCTCGACTCGGCTGATAGCCAAGGAAAAATTCTCTGAATATGTTGGTCGCAAACCCTGCAAATGTTAAATATTTTTTCCGACAGTTCTGAACTGTGTGTCACACGGGCATGCCTGTAAACTCTCTTCATATTTGTGCAGCTCGGCTGTGCAAACATTTCTAAAGACACAAACGGATGTTAACAATCATTTATGTATGATAACTAATATATACAATTATACCATCGGTTAAAAAACATTTTCCGCAGCAGTATAATATTTACTGCTACATCAGTAACAAGTACAAGTAACAAGTGGGCAGGGATAGCGTAGTCGGTATAGCGACTCGCTACGGGCTGGACGGTCCAGGGATCGAATCCCAGTGGAGGCGAGATTTTCCGCACCCGTCCAGATCGGCACTGGGGTCCACCCAGCCTCCTATAAAATGGGTACCGGGTCTCTTTCCCGGGGGTAAAGCGGCCGGGGCGTGGCGTTGACCACCCACCATCTAGCGCCGAGGTTAACGAAAGAGTAGAGCTATACCTCTACTCCCCCTCTAGGCCTTCATGGTCTGTTCTAGGGAGAACTTTACATTTTACATCAGTAACAACAGCTAACTATAAACACCTAACAGTGCCTACTAACATGGTATAGATAAATTACTTATGTACTGCGAGCAAGGTATGAATATGAAAACGAGTTATTTCAAAATAACTTTGCACTTATTGTCTTCAGTGTTTACTTTTGTATACTACACAAAATTAAAGGTACCGTTTAGTTGTTTCATAACCTCTACACGACATTATTACGTATACATGGAAATTGTATGATACTTGCCAGATTTCTATCAATATTTCCTCGTTTCACCCCATTCCATAATAAGCGTTCCAGCTTCCTTGCGGTTGACAACAGCCTGTGAGCCATTGCCGATCTGATGAAAAATATTCGTCAAGGTAGAAATTTAATCATTCTCCTCACTCTCTCCACTCTCCCCACCCCGCCCAACGTCTGCCGAATCGTTTTTTGAATGCAGGGTAGACAACACAATCAAGAACTTAAAAAATGAGCCAACGTGTGAGATTTCTGAAAGCACAGGCACTGACGTACGAATTTTAAACACGCTGCTGTTATAACCTTTGTTCAAATAAATTTTTCGTGAGAGGTGGGTTTGAGTGTTAGCTCATGTAAAAGTCACTCTTTCAAGACACTGTTATATCAGATGTGAGTCGTTGACTTAGTGACGGATCAGAGGACCGTCTAACGTTATTGTCATAATACCAAGCAGGGATAATAGCCACCGGGACCCTTGAAAAGCGCTTCAGAACGAACCACCGAAGAAGTAATGGTGGGCATACAGGAGATTTTTCAGTTGGTCATAGTCTTCTTTGCCGTTGTGAGTAAAATAGCCTATTTTGTTGTTGTCATTAGCAGTGCATGTGGACAATTTATTGTGAAATATACGATCGTATGTACCACATTTATGTTCACTGTCCTTGGAACAATATTAGATGTCCTGAAAGTACTGTATGAAGATTACTGCATTTTTGTATTGGATGTGTTTAATAAAGGAACATACGTTGCTAGGGTTTTAGCATCGGTAGTGGAATGGCTTATAAAAACGGTGTACAGCTGGTGGCAAATTACAAAGACCACCTGTTTGGAAATATACGAATTTATGCTATTGACAGTAGATGCGGCATGCATAGTGGTGACGAAAGTAATATATTTTATTGCAAGCATTCCAGAAGTTTTGAAGAATTTCATGACATTGGTTGGATCAGGCATCTGGCTAGCATTGCAGATTATTCCACTTGGATTTGTGTATATCATTAGCATGTGTGTTTTTCTTGTTGGGCGAAGTTGTGAAGAAATAATATCTATAGCAGAATCTACACTTAGAGGAAGTTTGGGCCTTATATATGGAATAATTCAGTTTTTGTATGATATACCTTTTGAGGCACAAGCTGGTTTAATACTGGGGTCATGCATATTATGGGCTAGTATGAAGTATCGTACCCATATAATCCATTATTTTGCAAGTCTGTGTGTTCAAATGAAATATGCGTTACTCTCTGCGTGGACTAATTTGGAAATGCTGCTGCTCTCAATATTTACCAATCAGAATGAAGAACCAGAATATGCTGAATCTTCAGAAAGTGAAGAATCAAGCGAAGGAACTGAAAGTCAAAACCATCATACACATGAAGCTTCAATCTCTTCTACACTAAATTTGCGTTTCCGTCTTGTACCAAGAGTTGAACATGGAAAAACAAATGATACAAGGCAGCACTTACTCCACCAACTGCAGCAGGAACAAGAAAGCAATCTGTGTGTTGTGTGTCAGGATAGAAACAAGTGTGTCATTGTATTACCCTGTCGACACCTTTGTCTGTGCACAGAGTGCTCCATCATAATAAAGAGAGAACATGGAACATGTCCTATGTGTCGACAGAATGTGAGAAGAACAATGAAAATCTATATTTAAACAGAATTTAATACTGTGTATTTTGTTCACAGTTAAATAAAATATTTATATTGTGTTCTACATAGAAAATCCATATAAGTCATACATCTTTGTTTTATGTTATGTTATTAAGTCATGAATGTCTTGCATCTCTGTGAATGCTATAATTGTTACTCCACTTTCCAGGAGAATGTGTGATATGTTTTATTTACTTATGCAAACTTCTTAAGCAAGTGTTCATAATGTTGTTACTTCATATTTCAAGTACAAAATAAACTTTCATGTAAAGAAAAGGCCATTAGTTACTAACATTTCCATTTGGAATTGTTCATTGTAGCAAAATGGAGAGATGCAATGTGAAATTTCTTTCATGGATAAATTTAATGAAAGGTTAATAAATGAATGAAATAGATACTGCACAACTTTTTATGTAACCTTATTAGTTCTTCCTTATCTATACCATGTGGTTTCACATGATCATGACAAACGGTGGGATTTCACAGATGCATTATACAGTGAAGGACAGGCAATGGGGATCAAGTCTAGTGCCAACAGTTTTAAAAACTAGGGCTAGAGTTTGAGGGTGGATATGGGGGTAAAAAATTTTACAAGAAAATGTACCAGCACAGTATAATTCAATATATTGCAGCCTTATCAGAGTTCTGTGATTAGAATAGATTTACACCCATTTACAGTGTTTCATACACTGGTTAGTTAACAAATAAGTCATATCAACTACACAAGTCATGTAATGAATAAGCGAGGACTGTAAATGGTAGAATTGAAGTGACAAGATAAGTCATTTACCACTTTCAGGTATGTTTCCAGTATTCACATTTAAGAATAAAAATCACAATAGCCAATCCCTGGCCAGAATTCAAACTAAATACCCACCCCAAAAAGCTTTATTTTCAGACAATTACACCGCGCAGTTCAAAAGACGTCTCTAAACTCAAACATCAGTGCAAAATACACACATTCTGTTGGCCTCTATACAGTCTATTATGTAGAAATTACCTGATCAGGGTTGTCTGAATTGTGTCCTTGCAGACCTTATTTATCCTTTTTAACTGAGGTTGTCTCCTGTCTTAGAGGTTAATAACCCAGTATCTCAACTATAAAGTCAATTTATTTTTATTGGTTTGCATCATTATAGGTCTAGGGAACCTGAATATCTGGAAGGTGTATTTAAGGATAGGTTCAGTACCTCAGATCATATAACAATGAATTAACATATTACTGAATAATGAATTAGGAAGGATGTGGAATCACTCGTGGCCTAATTTGAAGAACCATCGTGGGATTTGTAGGGAATAACTGGAAATGTGTAAAAAAGAATGTCAGCCAGGCTCCAGGCCAAGAGTTAACGCTTTGAAGATGGATGCACATCTAAATTATATATAACAAGACAATGTACATAAAATCAACATAATGGTGCATTTGTGCAACCATTATTGCCATGGAAATGCAACATATGTTCTGTTAATTGTTGAACTATATCACTGACAATATAAAAATATAGCTGCCATGTAAACACCACAATGCATTACCTTTGTATTGTTGAGCCATATGCCACTGTATGAAACTGTAGTGTTGCCATGGAAAGGAAAAATGGGTTCCCTTTAAATTACTGTTGCTCTACAAAATACTTTTTACTGCTGTCAACAATATAAACATACTTAGGTCATGTAAAGTGCCCCATATATATATATATATATATTTTTAATCTTAACCAAATTTGGATTTGCTCAGCAGATTTTAGTAAAAGTTTCCAGTATCAAATTTTATGAAAATCCATCTTAATAGGAGCCGAGCTGATACATGCGGACAGACGGACAGTCATGATGAAGCTATTAGACATTTTTTTAAAATAATGCAAACACACCTAAAAATTCAGTTCCTACCTCACAAATAACAGTGTATCATAAAGAACAATTGATCCATACTGTTAGGGTGATAATCACTGTTTATTTTCAGAATCACAGGATACACATGAATACTGTGTTGTGAACTGCAGTGTTTTGTTAAGATTACAGCAGGATGGAAAGATGCTCAGAATAAAGACTAGTGCAAGGCCTTGTGAACACTAACAATTTTTCATGTCATAACACAACTGAACTCCCAAAATCAAGCTTATACATTAGACACAGGATGTGAAAAACCTGAGGATAAGAACTGAACTTCTATAAGAAGGAAATATATACTAAGTCCATGAAGCAGAGCCCTTCTGGAGAAGCTAATCAAAAAATTCCCTGCATTTTATGGAACCAAAAGGTTTATTATCAGTTCACAAGAGCCAACCACTTGTCCCTATCCAGAGCCAGATCAATTCAGTTTAGGCCTCATCCCTCCTATCTTTTGAAGATCAATTTTAATATTATCCTCCCACCTACATTTCTGCCTTCCAAGCAATCTCTTTGCCTCAGCTTTCCCCACCCAAACCCTGTATGCCCCTCTTCTCTCCCCCATACATGCCACAAGCCCCACCCATCTCATTCTTGATTTGATCACTTGAATAATAGGAAGGAAACACATACAGTTAAACAATCCATACACAAAATAGATGATTCTTCATTTTCTTGGCCTTCCTAAAGAAATAGGGACAACATGCTGCCCACCTTCATCAAGATTGGCCAAACCCCAAGTGCCACAGTTACAGATTAGACCCAGAACACGTATATTCTTCTTCTGTGGCTCCACTATCCAAGGAGGACAAGCGCCTCCCTAGTTTCTCTCCTCCACCCATCCCTATCCTGTTCTACTTGTCTCCAATTAGCATTTCCCATCTTTCTTATGTCATTCTCTACATCATCTTTCCATCTAGCCTTGGGTCTCCCCTTAGGTCGTTTTTGGTGTAAGTTGATTTGGTGTTTCTTGCATCATCCATCCGCTGTAGATGTTCAATCCATCTTAGATGTTTGAGTTTAATAAAGGTACCAATGTTGACGTCCTTGTATAATTTTTCAAGTTCAACATTTGTTCTTATTTGTCATTGATTATCTTCCATCACTGGTCCAAAATTTTCCTTAATATCTTCCTTTGAAAGGTCATTATTGTTTTTTCAGCTGACTTGTTTATGACCCATGCGTATTCTTACCTATTGTTACATGGCAATGAAACTTGGTATCTCTCCCCGAAATGTTTGAGAGTAAAGTGCTGAATAGAATACATGGACCTGTCAGGCAGGATGTTAACAGAAGGTTGGACAAATCACATGGTAAGCAACTTCATGAGTTGTACTCTTCAACAACTATTATTGGGGGATCAAATCAGGCAGGATGAGTCTGGTGAGATGTGTATGATACATGGGATATGTGAGAAGTCCAAACAAAATTTTTGTTGGGAAATCTGAAGGAATTCATTTGGGATACCTATGCATACATGCAGATAATGTTAAAAAATGTATCTTAATGAAAGGGGGTGTAGATTGGATTCAACTGACTCAAGATAGAATACACAGCTTCGATACAAGGCAAGGGATTTCTTCACCAGCTAAGCATCTATCAGCTTCTCAAGGAGGCCTTGCTGCATGGGCTCAATATATCATAATTCCATCTGAACCTCGAACGTTTTAAGAAATAAGAAGGCAAACTGGCAAAACAGATTGTCTACTTTGGCCAAAAAACACAGTCACATCTTCAATACATGTTAGTCTTCTCAAAACTGGAATGTAATACAATCCATCCATGGAGTCATTACCATGCAAGACACTGAACTGTTGACTTCAATTATGTTACCAGTACATAACTTACCAAGGTAACATTTAATTTCTATCATCCAAGTAAATAAAATCAACTAACACACAGTTACACTGGCTTCTGAAATTTAAATAATTTATGTCACTTGCAAGCTACATCTCACAGGCATTTGTGGATCACGGGAATTATCTGTGGCTGTGTTAAGAGTGACCAACAAATGGCATGGATCAAAATCCCACCTTCAGTGACAGTTCATAATAAATAAAATTGATAATAAAATTGCCATTTTCTGTTACAAAATGACATACTAATGACTTTTTTTTTCCATACTATTGTAGTGCATGTTACAAGGTGTCTGTGGCATACTATATAGCCCACGTTTTCAAATCTAATACGTACTTACACCTTTAAGACGTGCTGACACAAAGTTGCAAAAGCAGATGAAGTTTCACTTTTGTAATCTTATCAGACAGTGTGTACTGTATAGCTCACATTTACTGGTATTTAAGAATGTTACTGGCTTCATTTTCTGCTTTTCAAGCTCACCACTTAACCTTCAGAATGAAGAAAGAGGTCCAATATACGAAGAAATTGATATGACTAGAACAGAGCTCGTGAACTTCTTTTGGTTGGAGGGCTGGTGAAGGTAAAACAGTAAAGTTGTTCCTGTCCACACCATGAAAGAATACAGGATGAGTAAAGGTATAGCTCCACTCATTCTTAATGTCAGCATTAGATGGAGGTGAGTGGTCAACTTCAAGCCCCAGCCATTTTACCCCCAGGAAACAACCCTGGTACCCACTGAACAGGAGGGTGCGTTGACCCCACACCTGGTTCTGAAGAAGAGGAAATCTCTTGCTCCTCCACGATTCAAACCCCAGACTGTCCAGCCTGTAGCTAGTCGCTATACCAACACTATCCTGGATTCTGGTTGGAGGGCTATCAAAAGAAATTTGTAAACACACTGCTGGAAAAGTAAAGGAAATTTCACTTTATATAAAACATTATGCTTGTTGCACTGAAAAGATGGAAGATATGGCAGGTGTTACCCTGCTAAAGCCAGCACAGTAGCCAAGAAACTGCAAACATTTCTCACCGCTAGTAACAGCAAACTATGAGTGTTTCTCAGCGTTACTATAAATTACACTGCTTATTCTTCACCTTAAATTTTAAAAGAATATAACAAAGAAAGGAAAGAAAAAAAACTATTCAAAATGATGTCCCTCCACTTGCAGGCAGGCTTCACACATCAACACACTTCAAAATACCTGACAAAGGAATTGCCCACTTAAATTCAGCCATGCTTCATCACTAAAAATAATACTTTTGTGTTAACATTTCCATCATGCATGGATTGCAACAACCAACTGTAACAACAAATCTTGTGCCACTACCAGTATTAGTCAGCCTGAACAAGTTACCTTATTTGGTTGCAATTTCAAACGTCTTCCTGTTGTGTGAACAGATCCCTTTTGACATCAGATCGTGTACTTAATGCATCAAGATTTCCCTGGGCTTCTTTCTAAGAAAGACCCAATTTCATCTAATTTTTCTTGTGTCAATATATGACACTTTTGGTGCTTGGAAAAGGCTGTACCGTCAGTTTCAGTTTCCTCTCCTAGAGGGGCCTTGAGAATATGCTCACAATTCCCCACACACTGCTTCTAATGGCCCACCCCCCAGTTACTATAATCTGAACACGTATCACCACGAAAAGCTCAAATCTTATAAATAAAACCTGCCTTGATGTTTCAACCAGGTGTCTTCCAATTACAGTGCCAACACCCTGTCACCAATTTAGACTTGTTCAACACCTGAAAATAGGCTGATAATCTGTACATTAGTGGGCACTGTGCCACCATTCATGAATTAATAACATTTAAATTAACATTCTGCTTGCTGTTCGTTTTTATCAATTCATGTGCGAGTTACAAAGAAACAAACTGCTAACGTTCCCTACTTGATACACATAGTCTTCCTTTTACACAGACATAGCATCTCTAAATTTTTTCAGCAGTCATTAAATGACATACCTTGGTCTTACTTGCATACATTACGTATGAATTCTCTTTATTGGAGCTGTGCATTATAATTCATCAAATTAAATTACACACATGCTTCCCAAACATAAGACATTATTTTAATGTTCCCACTGTGTGCAGCAGCTGGAATATGCAATGTTGATCATGAATATTCTTCTGTAAAAATGACCAAAAATGTTCGTGCAGTTACACCAACATGAAAGTTTGTTATTTTCTTTGTTGCAAAATTTTCGTTTATTATATAATTTTTGAGAATATGCAGGAGATAATTCTGTCTAGACGCTTACATAAAGGACCTGGCATGAAGGTGGAGTCATTTAAAAAGGTGTGTTTGAATCAACCACATATTTTCCGTGTATGGAATTATTTTCTTTCCCCTGTTCAATTTGTAAATTAACACAAACCTAATTCTGGGATTTGAATTCCACTGTGCTATACTCTTCACACAGTACACATTTCAATGTAACAAAGCTTTCAACATATGCCAAACAAACATCATTCAAACATCCTTATTTAAAATTCCAGCAGCTATGATCTAAACTTAAAACTGATATAAAGTATTCATCAATTTATGTTTGGTTGCAGGGAAAGCATCCATGCTCAGGCTTGGTCTGAAAAAATTAAAATTACATGACAATACTTTGTACTTTTGAAATTTTAAGTGACACTCATTTACAATTCTGTAGAATGAAATAGCTCATTGATATTCAAATTCTTAAGTTATAAAAAGTTGCAACCACAGCTCTATGTCTGATGTAACATTACAAAAAGTATTCAACACATAAAGAATGCCCAAGAAGTAATCCTCGATCAGTCATGAGGCAAAATTGTACTGGATTCCACATCGAATACTTGCCTGCTCAGAAAGAGCTGCAATGTTTCCCGAGTTCCCTGGGGAAAATAATCTTTTCTAATAGCTTGTTCCAGGGCAACCATACAACCGTCCAAATTCCAAGTCAATTTCATCTTCTTGTCTTCACTCTGAAAATGTTTTTATATTTGTTCACATTTTCACCCTGTAGACCTGATACCTTAATACTATATTTACTGAAATAACTTCCACACAAATACCAACATTTATGAAGAGGGTTAGTCCTCACATGAATGGCTGTAAATGACAAAGCATTTCAGGAACACCACTCAAAAATGACTACGGCACACTTACATAAAGAAAACAAAAACCTTTTACAATGACTGGTAGCAGAAAACCAAACTACTTGGATAAAACCTGCATCCACATTACTATATCCACCATAAATTTTGCATGGACCATCCTGAAAGTGAACCCAGGCTTGTGCAGTAAGGCACCTACTTCAACCATCTGGACTCTGACACAGTCACTATTTCTACTACACTGCATGAAAAGGATTAAATTGCGTTGGTTAAAAAAACTCCTACATCCTGTCAAACACTGATGCCAACAGTATGATCATGTGAGCTGTCACAGCTATCTTCTTGACCATCTGTACATAAGTCCCAAATACCATTCAAGAACCAACCACTATTTACAACTTCTCTTTTACTATAAGGTTAAAACTCAAACTCAGGCTACTATTTTTAACTCTGGAACTTGATAAAAAATTATGGTGTATTAATTACCTAAAGCCTTGTAACATTAACACTTTCTCCCCCATATTTTTCAAACACTGACATCCTCCAACCTGTATTTTCTTAACAAGCTGTTATTGTAATGATCCGCCTACAGAAAAGGTTGATTACTGCTTCAACTCACAATCCTTGAACAAGCACGAAAATTCAGATGTTCAAAGACTGTTATGAGTGTACTTAGGGTTGGTCCTGAAAGGGTGCATATGAGAAGATATGAGAAGTTCAAAATATGATCATGTGAATGGCTATTTTGAAATGCTGATGTACCAAAACAAAATTACAAGTACATGACATTCTTTAGGCCTAGCTAAATGTAAAGAACCAAAATGTGGACATTCGAACAAAAAATGTAAGATACAACGGACATGATATTTTTAAGAAACATTACAAGGAAAACAAAAGCAGACAGAAGAGGGCTGAGACAATGAGAAACTGGGAGTTTATTGATACTTAAAGGAGTGTGGCCTTGATTAGGCTATGACAGCTTGGGGGAAGGGGGGGAGGAAGGAAAAGAAGAAAGACTAAAACAAAAAGAATTAAAGAAAAAAAGAACAAAAAGTATGCAAGGGAAATATAAAAGTAAACTTTTGTACCACAAAATTGGATTATGCAAATTACATATCAAGATACAGTAATTCTCATCCTAGGTTTTCCATGTGATCAGAATAATTTCATTTTACCTTAATTAGTCCCAAATGGACTAGTAAACTGTTGTTGACTACAGAAGACTGTTGCTGTTCCTCTGCCCATCTGAACAGTTCCCTATACAGTGCATCACTGCATAGAAGTGCTGCCTGCTTTGCCATTTCCGAGCTACTCGCACTCAAAGATGACACCTTCATTACAGTTGGTACCAGCTTCTCCAAATATGAGTCATCACTACAGTTCTAAAAGGAGCATACCATTTAGGCACTGTTAAAAGAAGTAATAAAACCCGATCCTGTTCTCCCTGACATACAGTATTAATTTCCTTGTGTATATCCTGATAAATATTAAAATTACTTCTCATTCATGACATACATACCAACCACACTATGGTAGTTACCGTATATTCTCAAATCTAATCCGCACCCTTTTTACAGTTTTAGAGGGCTAAAAAATCAGATGCGGATTAGATTCGCGGTCGAGAGCTGGATTTTGGAAAAATGATTGAGCTGCTGTACGTGCCGTAAGAACAATACAATACAATAGTCTATTATTTTATTATTTATTATTCATCAGACTCGCCGTCATCACTCATAATTCGAGAATGTTCAAAGATCTGGCCTTCTTTATCACCTCCTCGCGAAGTAGATCATAACTCACAAACAGTCCATTCTTGCGTCTCTCTTGAAAAAACGTGAAGACTGCATCATCAATTTCAGGAAATTGTCCTTTCTTGGGTCCAGTGAATTTCCTTCGTGACGCCTCACACCCGCTGATCGCTGCCTTGTGTTTCCGCCACAGTCGAACGTTGCTTTCATCAACTCCAAAAATTGCAGCGGCTTTGCGGTTTCCATTCTCCTCTGCGCACCGAATAACTTGACGTTTGAACTTTGCCGTATATGAGAGTCGTTTAGATTTCAGGCATCCCTCTTCCATAACTATGGTACACGACAAATTGGAACAAGCACCTCCCACATTTCAACAACTAAGGCGCGAGCTGGATTCAGACGAGATTGCGCACGTCTGTTGAGAAAGGCCCTGCCTCACGGTATCGGTATGACTCATCGTCCCCAGGTGTAGCGTCGGATTTTAACGCATTGGTAACATCCAATATTATTCAATCAGTCGCCCCGTGGGCAAGGGGTGGTTGAAGGAAAGGTGCGGATTAGAACCGCGAACTAACTTTTTTCGTTTAAGAAATCGCCAAAAACTGAGTGCGGATTAGATTTGAGAATATACGTTATATCTGTATCAAAACCTTAAACATTTCACACAAAGTAACACTGACTGGAAAAGGGCAAGTCACATGTGCCACAGTGCCGATTTAAAAGACCATACCAAATGCAGCAGCAGGTCACATGCCCACATAATGGGTAAGTGTACAAATCTATAGATATACATTATCACACACAGGAAATTTAACACACCTTGATTTCTTGTACGATAAGCTCAACTCGATTATGCCCCAGAGCTAAGAAGTGCTCCTGTGTTGGATGCTGAAGAAACTCGGACACACTCACCTAAGAAACAACAAAGCAAAGTACCTTGTTAAATACAGAAGGACATTCATATCATGTGAAACATGTATGTACACAAAACATAATATATTATGGTCAAGAAGTATCCAGTCATGTAAACAAAACTGTTATTGTAACTAATTAATGTCAGTATATGGAAAACAAACTTCCACAACTCGAATAATTCTACTGCAGTAATTTCTGCATGATTTGAAGTTAAATTAAATGTTTATATTTTAATTAAAAAGTCTTCAAAAATAATTAAAATGAAATTAAAAATGTGTAACAGCCAACAAAAAACACATGTATTTAGAATATTTCAGTGACAAACACCAACAGCCACAACAGTTAACAGCCCACCCACTGACTTCATTGTTTGGGCACTTCAAGCCGGTCTGATTCTCCCTGCCGCAGCAGGTAGAAAAACACGGGACAGACGAGCAGTGTGTTAAATCAGTTTTGCCTGAGGATGGGGAAGGAGCCAGTCCCCGAAACGTATTTAAACGAGTTAACGCGGCTGATCGCCCAAGAAGACTATATTGAACCAAGAGCCACCTTCAGTGTTAGTGGCACTGTTTACATTCTGACTGGGAAACAACACAGCGTAATAACAGAAGTTAACTATAATCAACAATATACAAGATGTTCTGCTCAATTTTCATTCAAACCAACCACATATACAGAAAAATCTCTATGTAGTAAAATTTCAGAATAAAGTTTTTATTTTTCTGAGTTGTTTATATATATAAAAGCTACAGCAACATAAATGTCATTTACAAGGGCTTGATCAGTAAAGTGACTAAGATATGGACCACCAAGGTTTGATTTCCATCACGGGCACTGGGAATTTTATCTTCTCCACATTCAGAACAGCTCTATCCAAAAACTGAACCAAGGAAATGGCAGCAAGATCACTAAGTCTATCTCTTCTCAAGAAGTGATATTTCCACACTAACATACATGCCTTCATGGCACTGTCATAATTATAGCTCATTTATTTATTATAATTTATATAATTATTTATTATAATTATTATATTTATTATAATTTAGCTCATGCAAGTGCACTGTATTATCTCCCCGGATTTTATTCATAATATAGGAGTCTTTGTTACAGAAAAGTACAGTAGTCTGGATGTTTGTAATTAAATGGGACTGATAAAATGGTCACAAACACTGGAATCCACTTTCAATGTGAAACATCTATGTGGTTCCAAAAACATATAAAATACCATTAATAAAAGTATGAAATAACCTCAAAACATAAGCATGGAAGTTTATTTTTACTAAAATACAAACTCTTTCTGGAAGCATAAAATACATTAAATTATTAAAGCAGAGTCTCATTCACAAAACATGATAGCCTTCAACCTTACTTAACACAAGACAGAGCCCAACAAAGTTCAGAGTGAACTGCACAAAAGCAGGAGAGTGGGTGAAGCAGATTTGCCAGCCACGTAGCCTCATCCTTTTTTGTTGGAACCACTCACAAAAGTTCAGTTTTTTACCAACAAATGCACATACATGTGCATTTGTTGGTGAAAAACTGAATTAGTGAAAAATGCACGGTGAAAGCAATATAAAATTCAGTCACAAAAGGTTTAAAAAATCATATAACAAAGGGTGAGCACATAAGGGTAAAATCCCAACATCAGGGTTCACAAACTTCAAGATTATGTAAAGGTTTAATGCTATTATAATCGTAATAATACACAGTCATGTAGCAAAATCAATTATAAAGTGTTGAATTAAACTTGCAGCAACTATTATACGTATACAATTTGTCTTCCAGTATTGTAATTTTTAAGTACCAAAAAATCTGGCTCAAATGGCACCACTTCTCATATGCAATCAGGAAGTGCCCAGTTCAAGCCTCATTTAGAACACCAACTATCCCAATAGGTTGTTCATAGTTTTCCTCAGTCCTTCCATGCAAATGCTGCAATCGTAACTCGAGTCACAACTGCTTCCTTCGACATACATTTCAATTCATTATATGTAATCATCCTGCCAGTGAACCCTATATACAGTAACCTGAGATACTGACAGTCTCTAAATACACAATAAATAAGTAAATAAATCAGTACTTTTTAAACAGATGTGTTATCCCTCAAAGTAACATACCGAAATCATATCTCCATCTGTTTTCTTTTTTGTCTCCTGGCTATCGTTCAGCTTCACATTTTGAATCTCTTGTATTGTTCTCTCCAAATCACTGATGTCTTCCTTCTCAACTTCCCCATCTTCTGATTCACTTTCCTCACTTACATCATCCTCTTCACCTTCTTCCTCTTCTTCTTCCTCCTCCTCATCATCCTCCTCTTCTTCTTCTTCTTCTTCTTCTTCTTCCTCTTCATCCTCACTAATAATAAAGAAATAATGTTAGTATCCACTACCATGAAAGTATGCTATACAAATTATGCCACACACAAACACCATGAAGCAGCATGAATTTATAAATTGATAAGAATAACTCAAACTAAAATAACTTATTTTTTAAAAACCTGAAACATCACACATTCTTTTTCAGACAGTGAGTGATACAATGTCTCTGCAAGACAAAGGGTTAACATTGTCATTCAGCATAACAATGTCTATATGGCTGTAAAGTAGCACACTTATGCAATTAGGACCTCTTCCATCTTCTCTTCTTGTACAAGAATTTAAGACATATTTAAATGAAAAACTGAGATCAAACACATAATGACTGACTCACCTCAGACTGCCAAGTGCATTCAACCTTCCACTGTCCTTCAGCTCTAATTGTAATTCTTGTCTGCCAGTTTCCCCAAACAGATTTCCACCTACATCCAAGAGTGTTAACTTTTCTTTGTTCCTCATAGCTCTAGCCAATTCCAGTCCTCCTCTTGCACCAATTTCATTGAAGCCTAAATGCAACTTCTGTTAAGAATATAAAATTCATTAAATACATAGGTTTTAGTGATCAAATAGAATTTCAATCTATTAATATCCTGACTAGCTACCATGAGCAGTCAATAGATATGTAACTGATCAAAAGATGCCCAGCTATGAAACTTCAAGCTCCTTCACCATCACCACTAAAGATCACCACTGAACACAGTTCCAAGCCAATTAAATTAATTTAACATCCTCAGCATAAAATATGCAATAGACTAAATTAAGATATGGCTTGAAACAAGCAATCTTGTCAATAACACTCATAAACTATGCCTGCAAATTCTCAGGGAGTTCAAGAAACAAATCCAGGAATACCATAAATCGAACCCTGCAGAGAAATAGTGAAAAGTGTCTCATTTAAGGACTCTGTCAATTGCTACAATTACACAGCATTAATGGTAGATAAATGAATCATGTGTGTGTGTTGGTAGAAGGATAGCAACATGTGAAAACTGAAGTATTCCAAGAAAAACTTGTCCTGGTGCCAGTTTGTCCATGATAAATCCCACATGGACAGGCCTAGGATCAAGCCCATGCTGCTCTATCCAAATAACTGTACCACATTTCTAGGACTTACCAAGCATGGATTCTTTCAAACTTCACATGAAATTGTAATGAACAAATGGCAGCCTTAAGTCATTCTATGATCATTCTCTGACCAAAGAATGAATTTTACATACCAATATACACCAAAGAAAACAAGATAACATTGCAACCATAAGGACTAGTTTCCATTTAAGTGTAGCTACAACGGGAGGCAAGGTGCCATTTAGTCCACAAAGGTTCAAGTAACTTCTTACTGCAACTGCTTTGGATATATAGAAACAAAACCTCTCTGAATATAGTTACTGACCACACTGTGTTTCAAAAGCACTAAACCATAATGAAACATTAAACATGGGGAAGAAAAAAAATTGTAAAATTATGGTTTAGTGCAGTTAACTTCTCAGACTACATCACATTACCTGCAGTTCCCTGTGACCTTCAGCTAATGCCTCAGCAATTGACATTGCTCCCTTAGTTTTCAGCAAACAGTCTCCCAGATTTATTTCTTCCAGTTTCTGCAAACTTCGTAATGCAACAGCCAAAGCTACTGCTCCCTTTTTAGTAACTGTGTTGTCATTTAGGTTCAACACCCGAAGGTTTGGATTCTGTGCGAAGGCCTCACTCAGTGCTGTGATTCCAACATGATATATACCATTCTGTGGCATAGCCACTTCTTCCAGTGTCCCTAGAGTCTAAACACAAAAAGGTAATATTTCTAGCAGCTCCTACATCAACTGGCTTTAAATGGATATATAATTCAAGTTAATAAAACCCTCTTACAATAAACATTTGATATCTTGCAAAAGTAAGAATACAGTGCAATAAGAACCAACGGAAACAATGACAGCTGATGACATACGACTTCAAATCTATCATCCTCACTGAGAAACTTCATAGTAGCAGCAGTTACTAGAAAACTAAGGATGATAGTATCACTTTGAGCCTTTATTCTGTCATATCCTTCACTCTTTCTCATGTAATCACCTTAAATAGAAATTGACACTCATGTGTATATTTAAATAATAAAAGACAACTAAACATGGATTGAGGGTGTTTGAAAACAAGGTGCTGAGGAATACATTGTACTAAAGGTACAGGAAGTGACAAGAGCATGGACAAAATTGCATACAAACCTTCATAATTTGTACTCCTCACCAAACATTACTACGGTGATCAAATCAATGTGTAGAAGATGGGTCAGTGAGTCACAGGAGGGAAAGGAAATGCACACAGAATTTTAAAGAAATGACGAGAACGCTTGGCAGACCAAAGGTACAGATGGTACATAAATGGGGTGTGAGAATATGGTCTGCCTTCAATTGACTCAGAATAGGGTCCAGTGGCGTGTTCTTGTGAATATGGTACCGAACCTTTGGGCTCAATTTAAGATTGAGAAGTTCTTGACTAACTGGAAGACTACTGGCTTGTCCAGAAACCCTCTGTCCCATGAAGTTATTTATTAAAAGATAACTGAAAAGAGGAGTAATGACATGCCCCGTGATCTCAGTCCGTAAAATGGACACACCTTACAGCTCTATGGGGGGGGGGGGGTGGGGGGGGGGGGGAAGAGAAATACAAAAAAAATTCTCTATGGCCCACTGATAAGATTTTGAATATAAACAATGCTTCTGCAAAAGTAGTAAGCTCTGCTACAACACACATTACTTTGTTTTGAAATATCCAATTTGTAAAACCATCGACACATAATTACAGTAGCAAATTAATAAAATAATTACCTTAAACACTTCCGAAAGTGCCTTTGCACCTTCATTTTCTAGTCTATTTCTGCCAGCAATAAATACTTGCAATGCAAGAGTTCTCCCACTTTCTCTGCTCTTGTTATAGCAATCAAGCAGGGCTCGTGATAACAGCTAAAACAATAAATATAATGTACATAGAACAAACAATCCAACAGAATTTAAATCATCCTTCTTGTAAGCTACACAAAATGTGAGTTAAAATGTTAGAAGTATTTACCTTCAACTCCCATGAGGAAGGATTATCACACAAGATGTAAATGTTGTGTAATGGAGCTGAAGCACATTTAAAACCCCTTACACTGAACTGTGATACTTATCTGAAGTGTTCATATTTCACACGGACTGTATAATGCATAATCCATAAACAATGTGTATTTCCTGCCTTCACCAAATTAAGTTAGATCACGGGATTGAAGAAACTGTAACATAAACATACCTTTCCTCCTCCCACTCCAAGCCCATTGTTGTTTAGTTTAAGAATTTGAAGGGCATGACATGTTGGGCTACGTAACAACACAGCAAGTCCTTCTACGCCAATTGGCCCGAAAGCATTGTCACTCAGATCCAGCTCTAAGAGTTGCGCTCCTGATAAAACTAAGCCACTGCCAAGAAATTGCTGTTGATTTAACAGACCAGTATATTATAATAAATACCATACATCAGATATAGCAGTACTTTATCATCACTGGACTGAGCACTGCAGAGCGGAAGCCATCATCAGTCACTAAGCAGCTACATGTAGTCCACTCTACAGTGAGCAGTCTGCCAATAAAAGATACCATTATGCAGAAATATAATGTATTAAATATATGAAAGAGTACACTTCACACTTACAAAATATTTATTACAATAAAAGCTGACTTTCTGACTTTATCTGCTTGAAAGTGTTTTAAAATCTGTCACAATAAAAACAGTTTCTGACTTTATTACAAGTAAATAGCATACTTTAGTTGGATGAAGGAATATTCCTCAGACTGGCATTTGAACTGGTATTTCACGCTGCCCACTTCTAAACTCCCAACACTAAGTTGTAATGAGTGCTTTCAATAAGAAATTCAATGGTATAAGACTATAGCAAAAGCAATGAATCTGAAACCCACCTCAGGGATTCTGTCCAGTAAGGACATAATGACATTACTACAGTAAGCTGAATCGTCACACCATGCTCACATTGGATGGTTTTACTGTCCACTGCAAATTAATATCCATTATTTACAGAGAGAAATCTTCTGGCATGTTATGCCATACTCACTGGTAAATAGTTAACTAACAGGAACGATTTACCAGTCAACATGGCACAACATCCCAGAAGACTTGAATCTTCAACAGTGATGTGAAAACATCAAATCTTGCATGTCCACTACATCTTTGAACAAGAGCACAAACTGTAAGGTCATGGCCACTGACCACACTGTACTTATTTAGTCTGGCAAATGTTTCAAATTCCATTCCAGTCTGATCAACTCCATCTTTCCACTCTAATGTCAAAGTATTTGTACTGTCTTACATACTATAAGGTTCTTATTTTATATGACATTTGTCACATCAGCACACTTAACATATTGATGTAGCCAACTCAGTAAACGGCCCACACATGTGACAGAATTGCAGTGGAAAGTGACAAATATTTTCAGATAAAATAAGGGCCCTGTATACATGTAGATGTAATTAGAGTAGTAGTAGAGTTGCAGTAGATACAAAATTTCTTGGATTAGGTCTAGACAACCACATGAAATGGAAGACACATATAGATTTAATACTACCAAAACTTAACAGGGCTTGTTATGTAGTTAGATCCATGTATATTCTCAATGATATATCCACACTTAAAGTGATATATTATGCTTATTTTCATACCATAATGGAATACGGTATTATATTTTGGGGAAAACTGTCATTGAGTAGGAAAGTTTTTCAAACACAAAAGAAAATTATACGAACTATGACAGGATCTACATCTAGGGCATCATGTAAACCTTTATTCAAAACATTAGGAATTGTAACTATGTCATCTCAGTATATATTATCTTTAATGACCTTTTTGGCAAATAACTTAGAACATTTTACCTTTCAATCTTCAATTCATGAAACAAATACAAGAAGAAAGGTGCAGATGCAAAAACCAATAACTAATCTTACATCTTATCAGAGAGGTGTATATTATGCCAGTATAAAGACATTTAACGCATTACCTGTATACACTGCGAACCAAGTAACAAATAGGAAGTACTTTATAAATAGCCTAAAAGCATTTCTACTTGATAAATCCCTCTACACAAATGAAGAATACTTCACTTACATGCATGAGATGAGAGCTGATGATGTTATCTAGGGATTATAAACTTTATTGTATAATCATTATGTCTTTTACTTATCTATGTTTTAATTATTACAACTAGGCTGCAACTTGTTTATGTAGCTGCGACAGATAATTTGCCACTATATTACAACAATTACCTATTTCATATTTTATATTTTATTATTAACTAATTTATAACATTATATTTGATTGTATTCATTTGTGATTTAATTCATGTAAATGACAACTGACCATATTTTGGCCAAGCTTAGTGTAAAGGACTTGTTTCATATCCATCAGCTGTTACTATGACTCTGTAATGGATTAATGAGATGTAATATATGTATGTATGTACATAATCGTGCATAAAGAGAATACCATATTACTTACCAAAGCCTTTGGGATTTCAGTTTTCATTCGACCAGTAAACATATCTTTCCATAATGCTCTTTTAAACTCACTATGTGATTCAAGAGCCTTAGCAATACCCTTGGCAGCATTTACACCTAATGTGTTGCCTTCTAAATTCAGATAGTGCAAGTTCTGACAGGAATTGATAGCTTGTATAACATCCCTTGCTAAAAAAAATCACAACACCATAGACAAGTACACCTTATCAAAAAAAAGATAAAAAGTATATTACAAAATCTTAGTAAACACATAAACCAGGCTGAGTAAAAGAAAAACAAACAGGAGTTATGTGGGAAAATGTCATAAACAGTGATTACTTGTGACAGCAACAAGAAGCAGAATGCAAAACAGAGGACCTTTGCATTAGCATAATGGTAAACCAAAAGGTTCTGATATCTAATTTTAGTTTCATAATGTAAATTAATCAGAACATATTTCAGTAAACTGTTAATAGATTAAAAATGCACTAAACAATGGCTTCAGAACCTCACGTGTTTTGAAAACATACAGCAAATGTCAATGTCTACACCCTATGGACTTTCAAAGTTCACTGACTTTCTATTCTTTGCATAAAATGATTGCATAAATGGAAGACTGTGTCTGTCTGGGCAGTCCAGCCATGTTTCATCTCTGGATTTCAATTGCCTTTTGTATTGGGCATCTAAACAAAACATAATACAAATTTCATTTTCAATCTCACTGCTCATAATATGGACCCTACATTAATATAAGACACACACACACATACATTTTCCTTTCAAGTAATTTTTTTATGTGGTGAAGGCCATGCCACAGCTCAGGTAGTCAGCCACCAGCCTCTCACCTTTGATGCCCAGGTTTGATCCTAGGCTCGTCCATGTGGAAGTTTGTGGACAAAGTGACACTGGGACGGATTGTTTTCCGTGTTCTTCGATTTTCCCATCAGTATAATACCACTAATGCTCCCTACTCATTTATTCATCTGTCCCCAACGTTATATAATCATAGCACTTAAAGAGTCATTAAGCATGCTTAAAAAACTTTGACGTGGCAACTTGTATTACATGTCATGCAACATGCCCAACATGGTAACCATAATTACACACGTAATGTATGTTAGTGGTTTTATCCTATACCACGTATATCCAAATTATTCCCTCTTACATGAACTTTCAGGGCATCGTGTTATCCCCTCCAGTCACAAATTAATTTTTCTTAAAATTCACCGTGCTTTCTAACCTATCAAGAGACAACAATTACCATCATCTTCTGTATCAAGCTTCAAAGATTTCCCTTCAAAAGTGACGCCGCTTTTCTCCATGGTCGTATTAGAAAGTCGCTGCGTGACTTCATCTACAACAACCCCCGACATTTTTAGCACAATATTCAAACCCCTTTTGGCGGTTTTCAAAAGTCAAACGATTTTTTCGTTCCCGACTTCAAATCCACGGATAAAATCAATACAAGCCTACCAGCCTCCATAGTTTGGCCGGCTAGGTCATGGATTAGAGGTACATCTAGACACGGATGATCAATGATTCATTGTAATGGAGTCATTTATTACTTTACGAATCGATTTCATTTGCATACTTTGCCTTTTACAAAGAAAATTATATCTGTGTCTATAAAGGAGCTGACCAATTCTGAACCATGTACTCGACTCTATTTAAAAATTTATGCTACCTTTCAGCGTATTAATCCTCATAGATACAATGCAGGTTTCTGAGATCAACAGTTACCTCTACGACATGCGATATGAATGGTTAGGCTACATTTTCTGTGATGGCAAATACGAAAGAAATCTTAAGCGACAATAATGAGATGCCAGTCTGTACAATCAGAAACCTGATGATTCTCATTCGTATGGTTGCATTCCTGGTAATTGTATGTTTACGCGGGCAAATACAATATTTCAATTCGCAAATATCCTACAAGTGGACCATTTTCGGTCATGGACCGCGAACTGGTGGTTGGTAAATCCGATAAGGAGCGGCAACGCTGGAGTACAAAAGTGCAAAAACAACAGACCTTGCGGCGTAACCTATTACCACTTTTGCGTTATCTTATACTCAAATAATAACATGACACAGCACATACAGGATTATCTCAAGGTCAAAACGCGAGGTTTGTGGGTGCGAATGCGCGATCCGGGAGCTGGAATTGTCGCTTTCATTTGCATTTTTCTTAAACTGTTACAAGAAGGTGAGTAGACTCAGAGGCGCAGGATGTAGAATATGTATTAGAGTTAGATATTAAATTAGTATCTGTTCATGAACTGTAACACAAAAATATGCCTTCACACTATGTTCCTTTGAAGTTGCAACTCTCTTCTTGTAAGGAGTATTGGAAGAGACTGAAAAAGCGCGTACTGCAAAAAAATTATAACATTTTATTTAGCTTTTTTCATCATTCCATGAAGAAATTGAATTTACCCAAACTTCGTAGCAGATTTTTCATAATTAGTCTACGCTAGTTAGTTACTGCGTAGTGTACAAATACCTATGGATTCCCAGTATCACCTGTACTGTGAAAACAGCGAAGCGTAGCATAGTCAGTGACTACCATGGTGACTAGACTATGGGCGACACGATCCGGGTTTTGATTACCCGCAGCAACAAGAGATTTTCTGCTCTTCAAAACGTCCAGACGTGCTCCGGGACCGACCCAGCTTCCTATTAAATAGGTCAGGGGATTCTTTTTCCGGAGGTACAGCGGCCTGGACGTGAAGGTAAAAGCGTGAAGTTAAAAGAATGAGTGGAGGTATACCTCTATTCCTTCATGTTGTGCACAGAGACAACTGCATTTACCTGTAACTGAATGATGAAAATAAACACACACACTTTCATTGTTTAAACCTTTAAAAGACTGAGATTGGAGTTTTTCATTTGGTTTGTGGCCCTCAGGTTTATGTAGTTACCAACATTTCAGAGGACTTTGCTGTCTCCCCATTTGTAGGGTGTATGTGAAGCTGGAGGGTGTAGGTTCCTCCAAAGCATTGGGCACCACTCTGTCATAACCCACAACACCACAAACCAAAACATGTTCCTTACTCCAAAATGTTCCTGTAGAATGGAAGATAAAAGAATGCAGAATTTTGTTTCTGCAGCCCTGGGACTCCAGAAGTTAATGTTGTTATAGTGTTCAAACCTTACTGTAAGTAAATTGACCAGTCACATGAGGAACAGTGGAAAGTGTGGCACAGGGCATGTGACTGTTGGAATAATTATATGATAGGTTACGTGTCTCTAAAACAGCTATGTTGTCTTTTCATGGCTGAAATACAGTTAGAATATGGTGTATGCATAGAGTGCTAACATATCAGTTATGTATTTTGTCATGAGCTATATTTGCTCTCAAATAACCTCCTACTCCAAAATAGCATTTAATTTTAACTAAATTTCCAGATTTTCCACTCAGTTAAAATTGAAGAAATGCCACTCTTTCAAGATGTATGGATGCGGCATTTTAAACTTTTAATATTCTTCTTGTATTACAGTACTTTTAACACAATTTTAAGATCATACTGTGCATTGTTATTCAACAATATATTTTATCACTTACAATGACAAGCCACATAACATTGTATATGTGTTTGAATATTGTCGCTCCGTGAGGATGGCTATGGACGGTAGCCAAAACATGTAGGAGTACTTTTGTAATTCAAATATTGGTGCAGTTAGTTGGTAATAAACTTGTATGTGTGTGTCAGTTGCGTGGAAGATGTGCATTATTAAATTTAATTATATTTTATTAGTGTCATTTCAGAAGTGTTCAGTTCTTGTAGTGTAATCCTAAACCTGTTGGTAGTGAAGACACAATTCAAAAGATGTAGGCTAAATATCGCCTTAGTATTGGAGTGTACTGTGTCCATCAAGTCCAATTTTTGGGAAACTGGGTATGAAGTTGCATAATCAACTTTAGTGTCAGAAAAGAAGTTTGAAATATCACACTTGCAAGTGAGATAAACATTGGGAAGAAAGTAGAGATAGTACACAACAATATGGAGAATCAGAACAGTGCATTATTACATTTTCACTGAGAAGTGGGCTCTAGTACTCAAGATGATGGTATATAATAATGGGAACTGTCTGGGGCATATTAATTCCTTTTAAACAATGAGCCTTTAATTTAAGGTTGTTTAAGCGACTGTTTTGTAACTTGAGCTCTGAAGTTCATTTAGTAATAATTTATTTACATGGGTTTTATAATTATTTTGAGTCATATTATAGAAGGCTGATCCAGAAGGATTTTTTCTGTATGCTTAGGGATACATGTTCATTTACAGTGCTTATGGTATTATGAGAAATAAAAGTGTAATCTAATATGCCAAGAGAGGAGAGAGAGAGAGATGAGGCAAGTCATTATTATAAAAGCACAGAACCTTTTATAGTTTATATTTACAAGGGATGCTTTTCTTAGTTGATTCATTCTAAGAAGACTGAATGATGGGCAATAGAATATTCTTTAACAAACTGTAATTTGTACTCATATTATTCCATTTCTGTAGTGTGACAAAGCAGAATGGCACTGCTTGGGAAATTGCTGCTTATTAGTGTGACACTTGCTGCTGTTGGAATTGGATACCTTTCCTACACTTTGAACCAAGTACCACAACTTCCTGAACTTAAGAACACATGGTGGGGAGCTGGGCAACCTCGAAAGTTGGATGAGTCTATCAGGAGCTTCAAAGTGAATATTTCAGATGATGTATGTAATGCTATTCTTTTCTGAATAATTAATGATATGAACAGTTCCTGTGAAGCAAAGAGTTGGTCAGGAAGCATGGGAACAGCTGGGGTTTGCTCAAAACCAAGCTGTGTATTCTTGCAGTATGCAATGACACTTTTTTTTTAATAGATATGAATTGATAAAAAGAAGATATTGTAGTAGAGATGCAGCTGTATAATTTCTAACATGAAATTCAGAGTTGTCATTTTGATACTTGAAGGGTTTCATTTGTTTCTGAAGAAATTTAAATGTTGCCCTTCCCTTTGTTATTTTAGAATTTCAGCACCTGTTTTGAAAAAGCACTGCACATAGCAGAAGCATGAAATGGGAAAACATGTCTTCCTATAGAACACATTCTGAAAGGAGTTTTGCCACTACTGCAGTGTGCATATCAGCCATTTACTGGATGAACTTGTAGTTTATTTTCTTTCTGAAATAAGATGTTTTAGTACATTCACTAATTATTTTCTAAAACAAGAATCAGGATGCACATTTTAGCCAATTCCATGCAAAGTTGAATTCCTTCATAACACACTGTATACCACTAATCTTGTCTGTGTGTGTGGTAGCGCCATCACAGGAAAGTCAGCTTTCCATATGGCACAAGGAATGTACACTAGAACAGTGGTTCTCACACTTTTTCACTGGCATACCACTAAATTAAATCTAACCATTTAAATGTACCACCAATATTCTTTGTATTAAAATAAAAAAGCTGAAATTTAAAAGACTGGCTGACAGTAGGGATGATGTACATAATGTTGCCAGCAGTGCTGTGTATTAACAAATATACCTGTCACTTGCATTTTATTTATTTTTTAAAATTTTCATCCTTTATATTTCAATTTTTTTTGCTAAGGCCACATACCAGTATACAATGGTTGGCATACCAGTAGTGATACACATACTACAGTTTGAGAAACCATGCCCTAGAATAAATCTGTGTCTAGATTAAAAAGTGAAACTAAAGGGGTACGTAACTGTGTGTTTTATGGCATCCATCAGTGGAATAAAAATCCCCAGATGAAAAGTGTGCAACCGTACATTCAAGGTTGACTATGATATAAAACCCTTGATCACAAATGCCCTACATTGTCCAAACACTCATCTTTGTTGCACCAGCCTGACCTTTTGTTTATGTTTTTGTGACAGATTCTGCATGATTTACAAATACGCTTGGATCTACATTCACATCTCACACTACCAATGGAAAATGTCAACTTTGAATACGGTTTCAATACCAATTACCTGAAGAAGGTGGTGGAATTCTGGAAGACAAAGTATAACTGGCGGGAACGAGAGGTCTTTTTAAATAGTTTTCCACATTTCAAAACATACGTGGATGGACTGGACCTTCATTTCATCCATGTAAAGCCAAAGAATGTGGACAAGAATATCGATGTGCTTCCACTTCTTCTTCTTCATGGCTGGCCAGGTTCAGTGCGAGAATTTTATGATATCATTCCACTGCTAACAACACCACGTAAGGATGTGAACTTTGTATTTGAGGTCATAGCTCCATCATTACCTGGATATGGCTTCTCTGAAGGTGCTTCAAAGCCAGGACTGGGTGCAGCACAGGTGGCTGTTGTAATGAAAAATCTGATGGAGAGAATTGGATTCAAAAAATTTTATGCCCAGGGTGGAGACTGGGGTGCAGTTATTGTATCACATATGGGCACTCTTTTTCCCAAAAGGTATGTAAATCAGTAACACATATGTATTGTTGGAATATGTGGAATAGTTTTACAGCAAGAGAAGTGAAATCATCATTAATTACCATATATGAGAAATCTTCTGGTGATAGAGCTTCCATGGTCATAGATTTATTACTTTACCAAATTGTAGCATAAAATACAACTTGGGCTTCATGAAGTTTAAAAGGAAGTACATTTTAACACTCTGTGGGCTTGTAAAAATCAGATTCACATTCTTTGCATAGTATAGTACGTGAACATTTGGTGTTTAAGTAAATGCATTGAAACACATGCACTAAGGCCACCTGCATTTCACTACTAATAGAAGATGATTATTCATATGCATATTTATTTGTCAAGCCAAGAAGACTGTGTCTGCTAACACTGGGTTTTTCTCCCTCGGTCTGCCAGCCATATTTACCAATATTAGAACATCATCCAAGTCTTGTAGTCTTGAGATTTTCATTATTATTTATTTAGCGTAATCATGAGATTGCTTCTCATACTTTGTAAACTGCTATTCTGTTTATTAATATTATTAGTAAAATTCAAAGTTCATCCAATTCATTTAATAGTTCTTCTGTACCATTCTAAAGTTCCGTAAATCTATTTTACATCTTTCTCGACTTAATAATGTTAGCCTCAACTTATTAGCTTAACCATTGCAACTCATGTACTTAGTGCACATAGCATGGCTCAGATTTCATTGGTGATGACACAGAAGTTGTGTCAACTAGCACATATGTACAGATCAGACATATTTTCCAAAGCTCAGTGACAATAAATTTACCTCCCCGTAGAATCCTTAAAAAATACCAGGTAATGTCTCAGAAACAGTTATTATTAGAGGGATGAACCATTGGTCATAACCATATTACAGAATGAGCACAGTAAATGTCATTATATATTACAGTTATATGTAATTATTATATATTATTGATTAGAGTCGGAAAACAGAGCGTGTGTGGGTGACCATTAACCCAGTAAATAGTCGTATGTGCCTGTGTGCAGCAGAGACTGTAGTGATGACTGCCATCAAGAAAGCCTGTTACAAAGCAGAACCATTGACAAATTGAAGACAAATTTGAGAATACTCCTGCAGAAATACAATAGTTAAAAATGTATGAAATTCGGTAGGAACACATTTGAAATTTGATTTTCTTATGGTGATGTGGATTATCTTCTGGAATGGGAAATTTGAGCTTATTATGGCACTGACTCTGTAGATTGCTCTCTTCTGGGACATGACACCATGTAATCAGATCCAGTTACTAGATTGCATGACATAACATCCCAGAAGACAAATTTTCAAACACAGTTTTGATGAATGAAAGTAAAATGCAATTCAATTTCTTCATGTGTGTAGATGGGGCATGTGGCATGCATGGAAGAAAGGAGTAATGCATACAGAATGTTAATATTTGGACCTAAGGAATAGAACATCTTGAGAGATGTTGGCATCTATAAGAGGCTTTAAGAAAATGTCTCTTAAAGAAATAGGATGTGAGGGTGCAGACTGGGTGTATCTGATACGGGACAGGCCCCAGTAGTGAGGTCTTGTGAATTCAGTACTGTAATTGACCTTTGGGTTCCACAAAAGGTGGGAATTTCTCCAATACCTGTGTAACTATTAGCTTTCTGTGACAGACTGTGTTACACAAGAGTTAGTTTTTGTGACATCCATGTTTTTACTTTCAGTCTTCTTGGGGTTCATTCCAATATGTGTTTCATCAACTCAGTATGTTCAAATGTGAAGCGACTTATTGGAAGTTTCTGGCCAACCCTGATTGTTGATGAAGCTCATGTTGATAAGTTGTACCCTCTTGGAAAACACTATGCATTTGTTTTGGAAGAAATGGGTTATATGCATCTTCAGGCTACAAAGCCAGATACACTGGGTAAGTCTGGATAATATAAAATAGTTTGATTTCAGGCTTCCGCCGCGATGTTGATGAAATTGCGCTCTTCTGGGGTATTGCGCGGTGTCGTGTGGTAATTGTTTACCAACGTCCCAAACCGTCTGTAAACAATTACCACACGACACATCGTAATACCCCATAAGAGTGCAGATTTTGTGTAAAATAGTTATATGTAAACATTTAATTTTTGGAACAGTGTTATGACTTTGGTGTTTGTGGTCACTATCTTGTTTGTGTGGAATATCACAAGAATAAATTTAAGTTGACTTCCAGTTGCCAGAGTTTGTGTCGGGTTTAACGACCACTGACCTGTTGTAAAACAAAGATCAGACATAAACAAAATCTGCACAATTTGAACTCAAGGATGTTAAGTGTGTTGAGAATACAATATGCATAAATAAAATTAATTCAGCTCTTTTGTATGAAAGTGATGGAAAGAAGGCATATGACGAACACAGTATAGATGGGAGGACCATATTAAAATAGATCTTACAAAAACAGTTTGCAACCGTGTAAATAGGATTGACTGATTTATGATGGAATGTACTGTAATTCTTTAGTAGCCAAATGAATATTGACTTCAACATTTCCTGCCTGTATTATGAAGTGAATACCCAAATAATACTTGTACTTTGATCATACAGGTGTTGCTCTTCGTGATTCTCCGGTTGGCTTGGCTGCATATATATTGGAAAAGTTCTCAACATGGACAGATAAGAACTGGCGATCTTTACCAGATGGAGGTCTGACTAGAAAGTACAGGCTAACAGATCTGCTTGATAATGTAATGATTTATTGGGTGACTGGTTCCATTACAACTTCAGTGAGACTATACAGTGAGACCTTCAATAAGGCACAGTTTGCATTGAAACTGGACAGGTTAGTCTCTCAAATATGTAATATAAAAATATTGTAGTGGCATTCCACATCACTAAATATTTATTGGCATGAAAAATATTTGGAGCAACAATTTGCAGAGAGAAATGAAACACATCATTGTACACCCAATATGTCTCTTAAAGTCTTACGCTTTTTGAGATAATGAAACAGAAGTGAGAGATGTCAGAATTCTTGTGCTGTGCGTACATTTCCTAAATTGTTTAAAATATTTTTAGGTAGAAGCTAAGTTTCTTTATGTTAATACAAAAGAAAATTCTTTCAGTGTACAAACTATCCATGTAAGATAAGCCTTCACAACAGCACACATTGTCATGCATTCAGGTATGGCAAGTAATAATTGAGCGTATTTACATTCCTGTTTTTATTCTTTTCCAGCATTCCTTCCCAAACACCAACAGGATGTGCTATGTTTCCTAATGAACTAGCCTACCAACCAAAGTCTTTAGTACACGAAAAGTATCACAAACTTGTACGATTCACTGACATGCCTCGAGGAGGCCATTTTGCTGCATTTGAAGAGCCTGAACTTCTGTCTGATGATGTGTGGGAAACTGTAAAGATCATACGTAGCAACAAAGATGCTTAACATGCCTCTTTGCCTTGCAGTAGTTTAGGTGTCGGGTAGTCTGGAACCCTGCTGCATATATTTTTAGACCCTCTCCTAATTTTTACTATATGCACAGGATACTTGAATGTGGAGGAGATATGAAATGATTGGGAATTGACAAAAGTATCGACATCGAATATACTTAGTGTGTTATGGAAAATCGCAGGGGCTTGGAGCAGTTGCATCACTGAGCTTTGGTTGGTCTCACTTTGTGTATAACTGTAGACACTGATAATGACCAGATTTTCTACTTCACTTTTACTGGGGAAAGTTTTTTTGTATAAATTAGGTATGTTCCATATTTTCTTAATAATGTCATCATGGTTGTACTAAAATAAGATACACAGCACCAAGTTCACATACTGTGAACAACTAATCTAAGAAGGAAGGTACTACAGTGGACATCCACTTAATGGAACTGAATTGTAGGGTAAAATAAGTAAAAAAATAAGTGAAAAGTAATAAAAAGAGCAAAGACTCATCACTGGCATTTACTAAATAACTATGTTTTATCTGTCACTTGCAGATACACCACACACTGATAATCTTTAAATGTCTGTAATAGTGATGTAATTAAAAGTTACTAATTCATCATTAAAGTCATTATTTTTTTGGGAACAGTAAATAAATGTGGTAGTCATCACAACAATTTGTATTTATTGTTACAGATGTTTTACTGTGACATGTTTCAGCTAATATTTTTAGCCACCTTCAGACAGTTTATTCATAAGTACAAAAGATAGAGGGCGTGCAGTGCCGCATATATTCGAATTTCAACTGTAGGATCCCAGAGGTTTTTGCATAACATTGTAACACTATAAAAATGGATAAAACTTTATAAAAAGATAATTAATTATCATTATTGTGGCTCCCTTTAATCTTGTGTTATATTGTGGTTGGCCTTGTATACCGTAGTGTATAATGAAATGCAGTACATAGTCTTTCATTAGTATCAAGTCACTCACTGCCCTGGAACTTTCTTGATTAACAAAATGAATGCTGCTGAAAGGTGTAATACTAGGTTGGAGGGATTTCAAAAGTAAAACAGACATCCACACATAATATATTTAACATGTGTAAAACTTTGGAGATTTTACACATTGTTTTTCATGGCTGTGAAACTTAGTTTTCTTATTATGGTCAGAAAAGGTCAACTCTCACTATCCATAAACATGATGCTACATATAAAAAAATAAAGGGTAAATGAGGATAAGGTATTCTTATCCTCAGCAGTATATGGAAGTAAGTGATCAGTTCCACACTCCAGGTTCTTAGCTGCCTGTGATAAAGCTCTTGGTGCATATTGGATTGGAGGGTGTTTGTATCTTATAGCCTGTGTGAATGTTGTAATAAACACAGAAACGCGCCCATGCTGCTGATCAAACCTTGGTTGTCCAGCTTGTTCACAGTCACTTTATTGACCTCTTCACATTCACAGTTTCAAAACAGTATGAAACAGAAATGATGGCTTGACCAAATCAAAGGATGAAGAGATTTGAAGAATTCAGAGCAAGTGAAGATTTATATTATGGCCTGGTTTACAACACTGTTGTAGTCTGAGAGGCGGTTACCGTCGTTTTGAAGGAACATATTGTCCATCTTCAGGGTGAAAGATGGAGGTACGTTGTTCCTCCAAACTGATGACCACCTACCAGGTAACAAGGTGTCAAGATCAAGAAGACCAGAATAAAAGCATATAAAATGAATCTCAAGGCAAATAACACCACAGGTAATGGGGCTATTAAAAAATGAGACAAAGAGGGCAGAGGACCTTCAACCTAGGTGTCAGATCACGTGCAGGCTGATTCAGAATAGAAAAGGCTATATTGGAAAGGCAATACAAATACAAGATTATGCAAAAACAGGGTACAATGGCAATTTTAGAAATATATACAGTCAAGGAAGATAATTTTCATGGAAAGTAAAACAGTTTTCTTCCTTTCAATTTCTTCAACCAATGAATGCACCTTTTTATTTCTGTTCAATTCACCCTACATATGTTTCGGCCGTGACTCGGCCATCATCAGGGGTACATTGATAAGTTCACTTCACTGTTCACTGCCCCATTTGGTATTATCACAACCGTTACACTGTTTAAGGCTATTATTTCCTATTTCATGTGTATCTGTTCTTACAGACTGAATCCAGAACTTGTTTGACCTTGTACAACTCTTCTTCTCCTTCCTTACAAACACATGCTCATGCTAGTGCACGCACGCGCACACACACACACACACTAGGGGTACCATATATCCAGCACAAGAAATGAGGACATATCAGCAAGGACAAGTAATTCGCACTGTGAAATATGCAGATGACCTTGTGCTACTGGCTAATGAAGAAATGGTGCTACAGGGTATGATTGATAGACTGATTGAAATTAGAAGATGTTGAATGGAAATGAATGTGGAAAAAACTAAGATGATGAGAATCTCAAGGCAACCATCCCCAGCACAGATTATGGTAGACCAACAATAACTGGAGAATGTGGAATGTTTCAACTATTTGGGTAGCATGATAATAAATGATGCAAGATGTACACGTGAAATTAAATCCAGGATTGCCATGGCAAAAGCAGCATTCAACAAGAAGAAGGCTCTTTTCACCAGCAAATTGGACTTAAATTTAAGGAAGAATCTAGTAAAGTGCTACATTTGGAGCATAGCTCTGTTATGGTGCTGAAACGTGGACACTTCGGAAAGCAGATCAGAAGTATCTGGAAGGTTTTGAAATGTGGTGCTGGAGAAGATCAGTTGGCCGATTGTGTGAGAAATGAAGAAGTGTTACAAAGCATCAAAGATGAGAGGAATATCCTACAAACAAAAGAAAGAAGGAAGGCTAACTGGATTGGTCAAATCATGTGTAGGAACTGCCTTCTAAAACACGTTATTGAGGGAAAGCTGTAGGGAAGGATAGAAGTGATGGGAAGACGAGGAAGAAGATGTAAGAAGCTACTGGATGACTTTAAGGAGAAGAAAGGATACTGTAAATTGAAAGAGGAAGCACTAGATCGCCTTATGCGGAGAACTCACTTTGGAAGAAGTTATGGACTTGTTGTAAGGCAAACAACAAAATGAATACCAGCAAAAACGGAGGTTAAAAAAGAGGACATAAATAGTCACAGTTTCATTAAATAAAGTCCCTCTCAATGTTTTTCTTCATTTCTTTGAATTGCCTGGTATTAAATTCTGAGTGAGACGTTCCTTACGCATGTTTTTCGCCGAGTTCAAATTCAGGATTTCCATACCGAAGTCTTCTGTGACATTGCATAAGTCAATTTCTGAACTCATGTTTTTAGTTTTTGACCCGGACAACGTTAATGTAATATAATTAACTTCAAAAAGGTAATCTTTTTGCATTTTAATATCATTAAGATATGGAAAAGCTTTAAGAAATACCAGTCAAAAATCCGGACATTTCTACGAGTTTAAAACCCCTCCCGGACCGAAATTTTTGGGTCGAAAAAGAGGACATGTGCGGGGAAAAGAGCACACTTACGGTAGCCCCATCTAGATCGCAGCGCAGCTCGTCTGCCGTGATCAACAAATACAGCTGGGAAGGTCAGTTAGATGGCTGAGTGGATGCGAGGCAGACCATTCGACACAGATGAAGTCTTCCTCTCTGCTCCTCCCGCCTGCATGCCTGACAGTGGAGTAAAGGCAACGAACCACGCATTAAGATCGCGGCAGTTGGTGAAGGCGACACGTATTAACTTGTACGAAAGCAAATGAAAACTCCAGGAGACGGACAAACAACGTGGGGTATGTCATGTTTCCTTATTTCATTACTGAAGTTAAGTAACTGTATTATAATTCGCATCTTAAATAGGAATTCGAGGCGTATGTTTGTGCTTATGATAATAATACACAGGCCATTCTTTATATTTGATTGTATTTCACTACATCTGACCTTGTAAAGATTACTAGGCGATGCTCCTATACTTGTTACGTTCACTACACAGTCTACTGTTTACAGGAATGGAGTGTATTGTTATTAGAACATAATTTACTGTGCACTTTCATCAAATGAACTGTCAGTCTCGCTTCTCGCGGTGGGATAAACGAAACTATTCCTAGGATATTTGATTCAGGTTTTAGATACTGGCGCCAAAATTTACCTCCTTTAAGCTCTACACACATAACTTCGGCTACCAACTGCTGCAGATACGAAATACGGACTTCACGGCTTCAAACTACCATTCTTACGTAACTATGCCCAGAATAAAGGCATATACGCCGTTAAATTCTCCAGCAGATTGTAATGGGCTGAAATATAAATTCGTGGGTGTGAAGAGTAACATGAGGAGGACGCGGTGGATGATCAGTTACAAACCTCAGGATTTTCATTGTATGACGCTGCATAAAACCGGCGTAAGTGCTGAACTAGTCTAGACCCGCCCGCATTCACAAATATGTTCACAGCGTCATAATTTGAAAACTCTGTACGGTTCCATTTCATCATCCCCAGAATATTAAACTACGAGAATCCGGATTGTGGCGACGAAACTCGGGTGGCTATTAGTTTAAGTAGCATTAACAAGATATCTTACAACCGTTCAAAGGCTAAGCGTAACCTGAATATTATTTATGCCTTCAGTTGTACTGCGCAGTAGACACACTGCCTCTCAGCTGTAAAAATTAGTTAATGTTGTATAGGTAAATAATTAGTGCTTGTTCTGAGAACCTCAGGAAACACAAAAATGCACTCTGTAGGCAGAACATAGAATTTGTTTACGTTAAACCTGGTGGTACATAAGGTAACAGGTAGGTTTTATAAGATTAAGGGTAAGTGCAGAGAAGCGCGAAGCATAAAAAAAAGTTTGAAATCTTGTGTGAGCAGTGTTAAAATTGGGATTGTAGACGTGACGGTACGTTTTATTCCGAAATACGCCATATCATCCACCAGAGCCCACTAGGCATTTCAAAGACACGTGCCCGCCGCTCCCCCCCCCCCCCCCCAACCCAAATAAATATATAAACAAATTAATAAATAACGCTCTGAAATTTCCTTCTTCAATCTTTCGGGTTTTTGAATATTGCGTGGCGTCTTTCTTTCTAAAGTAAACGCCGACTTCTTCTGGGTGAAAATGTAAGGGAAGTAAGTCCATTGTTATTTCGGTAATATTAGGTAGAAGTGAGGTGCCATCAACAGCTAATTCCTGGTAAAAGTAAAGCCATAATTCATGCTACATCAAATATTTACGCTGTGCAAGAACTTGACATCAAATCTAAAATAGCTGAGGTACGACGTCGTATTAAATTTCACCAAAGTGCAGCATAAGGTGTTACGTTCAGAGGAATCAGTAAACACTCTTCTTGTGCAGGTAGCAAGGGCTCCGTATCTGGTTGAAGCAAACGTAACTTCATAAATTCTGAAATGCCTTTTTTGATATGTGTGCACAAAAGGTCAGGTTGGAGAACACTTCGTATATCCAATTTCTGTAATTTCTCATTCACAGATTTTTTTTGTATTGTAATACGTCACTGATGTGCAGCATGGTTTTGTCGTCACATGTATTGTTTCTTATCGATTGGCTTGCCTTTTCGTTATTTTCGTGGAAACTTGAAACAGTGCATGATTTCCATTACGTGAACATCAGTCCCTACCTTTTCTGAATGCCCAAAGTCCTCCTTCACTGCACCTTTTACAACGAAGTTTCCGTTTTGTCATCCTTAGCAGCTAATTCCCCTCTAACATCTGCAGCCACTGCTCTTCCTTCCAACAAGGAAATGTTTGATACACAGGATCTTAAATAATTTTTATTGTAGCGGTTTCAGATTTAACGCTATAAGAATACACCTGAAAGTGAACTATCCACCTCACTATTACTACTTTCGGTTTGCTGTCTCTCGACAGCCTAGGGCCCCACCCAGCCTCCTATTCAACTGGGTACCGGGGTTTCTTCCCGGAGGTTAATCGGCCGGGACGTGAATTTAACAACTCACCTCTATCTAGTGCCGAGGTTAAGAATGCGTGGAGATATACCTCTACTCCTCCTATATGCCTTCATGGCGTGGGCAGGGAAAACTTTGAAATCTGCGCTGTTTTGGGACTTTCCGCAGCGTGGCATGGTGGTTTCTTACTAACGTTTCGGGACAACCTATCGGTCCCATCTTAAAGGTTGTCCCGAAACGACGGAAAGGAACTACCATTTTAAGCTGTGTAAAATCCCAAAAGAGCACAGATTTCATTCACACCGCGGCAGAAGCCTGAAATAACGCAGTGAAAATTTTACTTTTTTTATCTTCTTGACAGCAAATCTTAACTAATGTATTCATTCCTTTTTTTTTTGTACTGCCGCCTTACGAGTAAATACGTTTAGTTGTACATACATTCACAGTTCTTCGCCGAGCTTAAGTATATTTACGTAGGAGGACAATACAGGTTCTGTTACTGCGATTCAAAGTCGCCTACCAAAACGACGTAATGCAAGTTCAAGTTTTTGATACCCAAACACATTGGCCTCTATGCACGACGTTAACTGAATTTCCTTCCTCAAAGTACTTATACTTTATTCTGAAAATGCAGCTGAATTATGTTTAATACTTGTATTTAGAAGTGATATACCAGTGTGAACTTTTGACGTAGAAAGTGCCAGTATGAATTTCAGAGGCAAGAAGAAATGCCAGTATATCGACATAAGCCGACCTATTTCAAGCACTGAGTGCGAACTATGTCTACAGTATCTACAAGTGGTACGTAATGCAACTACAAATGCAGGGTCAAGAGTCCGGGTCGACCCGGACTCTTGATCCTTGAAGATGGGACCGATACGTTGTCCCGAAACGTCGGTAAATAATTCCCACACGACGCCGCGTAATATCCCAGAAGAGCGCAGAGCTGATCAACATCGCGGCGTAAGCCTGAAATCAAGGTACAAATGCAGGGGTTTACAGTTCTCTCTTGCCTTGAATGAGGTAAATTGTACAAGAATAAAATTGTTATCACAGGCTTTTTTTCTAGGTTCACCGTGCATTTTCAGTAACTATTATCTAACTTTTAGTTGGTAGTGAGATAATGTTATCACAGGCATTATTCTTCCTCTCATAACTAAGTTCTCGTGTTTTTGTAGGATAGGCAATTTCATCAAAAGTCTGTTGAGAATTTACGGCCCTGTCATTTGTTGGCGACCGATTGGCGTGCCTAGGGAGTAGCAGGAGCCCTGCAAATGCCAGCTTTAAAATTATTTTTCCAGCATCTGTCAGTTTTCCTTTTCACATAAATACACACTCTTCCGTCTAACACTTTATTTCTTTAAATGCTACATGTTTCCATCGAAAACAATCATCATCAGGCGCTCTGTACCAAACATGGAACGTTGACAGAAATAACAAAGTGTTGCGTTAGACGGAATACTGTACTGTGTATTTATGTGGTTAACTGGACACAAAGGAATGTGTGCCATTAAATTGGTTTTTCCTTTTACTCTTCATTCTGTACATGGGCCTACAAGTATAACGACTTTATCTCTCTTAATTTAATTTCCATGGCAAGTTTTTCACGTTTCCCTGTCACTTGCTTTTTGTGCTTAACCAGATGGTCCAAACAGAGATTGCCAAACCACTTGTCCAATAGCAACTGTCGGTTTTATGTCTATCAGTGAGTACTGGTAACAGAAGAAGCACAATGATGATGATAATGATGATGATGATACAGTGATCCTCATCCAACTCAGGTGTTAGGGGGAGTGACCACGACGTGCTGGGAAAAATCGCTTTGCGCGAATTTCTTATGGGAAAAACAGGTTTAAGAGAACGCGGACGCTTATGGCCCCTTTTCCCCTCCCAATCACTTAAAATACATACATTTTTTGGACTACAGAGTGCTTGGACAGCAGATGCTGCCAGCTTCCGTGGCGGTTGACTGAGTAACTGTCCGTGTTTATGTGCGTGTATTCGAATTGTTCAGCTTTCGGCAAATTTCCACCCCCCCCCCCCCCCATACTTTTATTTATTTTCAGCCACGTATAGTCAAAATGGAGCTGGGCAAAACCGTGTTTGGCGAGCAGTTACTGTAATAATGATACATTTACTGGAATATTTGCGAGCACCTAAAGCCTATAACTGGCACACGCCCTTATCTCGTAACTAGACGAGATGTATGGTTATTTTGGCATCTTTCACTTCTGTTCCCATTGTTTAGGAGGCAGTGTGGGACGCGGAATATTTCTGCACCCTCCTATGGATCGTACACCGCAGCAGACCGGAGCAGTCTGGCTGTTTAAATCCCGATAACAGATTTAAATGCCGGAAATCCAGCTGCCAAGTCACGGCCAGACACGATAAAGTTTGTTTTGTTTTGTCGTTCTTTGCCAGTCATGAGAGGAGCTGGACATGAAAAATATCCGGTTTGGACCCTGGTGCTGGACAAACTATATCCGGTCTGGACAATGGTGCTGGACAAACTATTCCTGTATAATGTGAAGGACAAAAACGGTAGCACCAGGGACATTGTGCAGAAGGCGTGGGAAGATACCGGAAGGAGGATTCACGTATTCTGGGATGTGTCATTGGATGTGTGGTTCCCGACGTTTCGGAGGAATGTGGCGTCTTCACTTTCAGGGGTAAGTAGCCCAACCACGTACCCAACGACACGGCATAACAACCCAGAAGACTTGAATTTTCATCAACATCGCTGTGAGAACCTCAAACATCACATAGTAAACCGTTACTGACGTTTCGGAAGAGCGTGCGGCCTCAGTCTGCATGTTCTAGCAGTCCATGAAGAGTGTTAGTCCCTGAAGATGAAGACAGCACGCTCCTCCGAAACGTCGGTAAGTATTTACCAGACGACACGGCGCAACATCGCAGAAGATTTGGATCGTAATCTTTATATTTAATTATAATATTAATTACAAAATAATTTGTGAATTTATCCACATCTTGACACATCCGGGTTACGAAGGTGATAAAACACTGAATTGTGGCTTTTATTTGTTGGACGAATCTAAAGGCAAATATTTCTTTGTCGCGGCCGTCGACAATTGGCTGTTACAATTTGCGCGTCGAACACACGTCTATACCGCAGAAAAGCGGCACCAGAGTTTTGACTGCGGTTGACTGCATTTTCTCTCTTGTTTACATGATAGTCCGGGCTGCTATGGTCTGTTCCGGTGTGTGCACACCCGTGGAGTGGAATAAAATCCCGTCTGTCTGTCGGAAATTGAATTCCGGCTGTTCAGTCCAACATATTGTTGAGTTATGATTCACCCCGTCGTAAATTACCGTCTATATTTGTCTCAATGAACTGTAGTGTCCTGGGGCCTTGGGGTGTTGCTTTTGTCGCCAGGGGTGCCGAAATGCTACACAGAGCTACACTAATTCTTCGTCGTACTTCTAACGCGCTGCTGGTTAAGGCGTCATAAAAGTAAAAACTAAAAAAAAAAAAAAAAAAAAAAAAAAAAAAAATAATCTCCAAATGAGGAGATGAAAGATGGACGATTTATTTTCTGATGCCAGTAAGGAGCTGTGTTGTGGCAAGACGCAGGAAGGCTTGTGGAAGGCTGTAGACTAAGCTAACGATGGTGCAGCTGACAGACAGTGAAATGGCCTGTTACAGGTAAAATCAAGCTATGTCCCAGCGATCCAAATTGCCCGGGGGGGGGGGGGGGGTGGGATAGTATATAATGGTTCAAAATGAACTTACGTGACGCATTGTGGCAAAGGGTGTTTTACTTGCTATCCCTTGAGGAGTCTTGACAACTTCAAGCGTACACTGTTTTTCTGAGTTCAAGTGACGATGGGAACATACATGTTTGCGTGTCCTGTGGCCTGTTTACAATTCACAGTTCAAGTATTTGGCTCCGGGTCATCAGCGTGTGGGGGCACGCGGTGGCGCAGTTGGTTGAGGCACTGCACTACAAGCCGGAAGGTCGCGGGTTCCCGATGGTGTCATTGGAGGTTTTCTTTGACATAATCCTTTCGGTCACACTGTGGCCCTGGGGTCGACTCAGCCTCTAACAGAAATGAGTACCAGGAATATTTCCTGGGGGGTAAAGGCGGCCGGTGCTTAAGGCGACAAACTTACCACCTTCATGTGCCGATTGTCTAGAAATCTGGGAGCCTCAACCTCCTGGAACCCTCAGGGCCTGTCTAAGCCTGTAATGGGATTGCTTTACCTTTACCTTTACCATCAGCGTGTACGTGTATTTAGAAAAATGCCGGCGGCCCTACTTGTGAGTATAGAATATATTTCCATGAACAGTAACTTCTGAAATCTCTGTAGATGAAGCCAGGAACTTAGTTACAATTTACAAGGGGGTAAAGGATTTTTATACTGAGGGATGCTACAAAATATTTCCGGAGTTGAATAATGGATGGACATACGTTCCAGAACTTGTGTTTCTTAATGATGTATGTGTATGAGACATTTATCATTTATTTATTTATTTATTTATCTATTTATTTATAGATTCTTTCATACGAAGAACCGTTTTAAATATTTTGTCGCTTCTTTATGTCACAGCTCCACAAATTCCGGGTGCCACGTCTCCGTGATGTCTGATGACGAAAGACTGTCCGCTCCTAAATTTTCTAGCTGTATCCCAGTCTGAAAAAACTGTCATATCCTGCATATGTATAAAATGGAATGACTTCCACCTTTGTTAGGCATATCGTGAATAGTCAGACGGATTGATAAAATACCGTGTTGGTAGGCCTTCAGTTTTCCTCTGCTAGTTTAATTTTGTATAAAGCTACTCCATTTTTGAAGCAAGTACCGTTTTTTTTTAGATAATTCGTGATTATAAGTGATGGATGAAAACTGCTCCTACATTCATCGCTACTGATTCATAATTCATGCTCTCCGAATACGTCTACAAGTGGTACAGGGTCATGTGACGCGTTGTCTTTCATAATCAGCAGAAGTGACATTAGATACAATTGTGAGATATTCTGAAAGAGTAATCGATAATGAACTTTGACCACATTCCAGCTTTCGTTAACAGTTGTTTACAAATCTTAACCGACTGTAATTTCCCCGCAAATTCTAATACTGGTACTTGACGCAAGATTCTAGTTTAATTCACAGCACGGATATATAACATGACTAAAGGATTGTTTGTATTCGAAGAGTTGATGAGACAAGATCGATGATGTACCGTGCATTTGAAGGAAGCGTTCGTGACCTATAGCCTGGTGTCAACAGACATGTCATTTCACCAATCACAAAAATTCCACTCTCGAGGTATTTCTCCATAAGAGACACTGTTCCTACCCGTGCTGTTCGAAAGTATTTCGCTGTAATCTTTCCCCTACATCTCCGTGTTACAAATACGTCCGCATCGCGTTAACAAAGGCTTACATACCTACGCCATTTGCAGATTTAATCACAGAAGAGCAGGAGAGAAACGGAATAAATTCAAAAGTGTTTCCACTTGTCACGGACCTGCAGACTGCTGGGGTCGTTGAACCTTTCCCATAACAAGGAGTTATTGCAACATTTCTGTGAGCCACTTTTGGATCTGGTTTTCAAAATTTTAGTGTTATTAAAACGTTTCAGTGTATTCTCAGGTACTTAAAACACGTCAGTCGCTATGTTGAAACCTGTGTACGTGAGCACACACGCTTCCTATGACACGACTGAGAAATACTTAACGACAGCGAAACCAGATTATCTTAATGTTGGTTTATTTAACGGCGCTATTTCAGCTGCGTAGATGATGTATCGCCTACTGACATGATTTGTGAGTGATTAAATAGGGGGGGGGGGAGGAAGGTGTGGGAGAGACAGGCTGCTGTCTAATTTAAGGTGTCATCGCGGCATCTCTGGAAAGATGGAGTAAAAATACGAAAAACATCAATGTACCTGGCCGTCTTGAACTCCTAAATGTGCTGTTAAATGCTGTATTCACTAAGAGTTGGAGCCAACAGACATCTTCATCTGCTTAAATCATTGTCGATTTAAATACCTTTTTCTGAAAGGTTTGGGAGTACTTGGCGGAACAACGGTAAAACTGAAACTTAACTGTACTCCATTTGTGTTTACCATCAAATTGTCAGTAAGAAAAAGACAAAATTTACGATACTGCCCTCATAAACGTTATACCATTTATATGCCTATCGTAAAATCATGCCCATGAAAAATGTACGGATTCAGAGCTGAAATCTTGTAAACAAAAGTGTTAACGACGCTTTCGTTCTTCCGAGAAGCCGACTGATGTGAAGCGTTTGAAGATTGAACGAACTGTCGTCACCAGCCCAGTGCTGAACATTCGTCTCTGACAAAAAGCGCATACAGGCCTGTACCACTCGGTTTTCCTCTTGCTGCGTGAATGTTTTGTAAGTTAACATGTTAAGTAGACGAGGTATTTACTTTTCTGTTTCCAGCCAAAGACGAAGCAGTCGAGGGACAATGTATTTGCTCCGTTGAGTGTATTAACAGAAGTTTTATTTGAGTGTCACTCTGGGCAGTGTAGGATAATGTAGCTTCATTCCCAAATCCAGTTTCCTGGTCACGTTACCATTACTAATACCTACAAACCATATGACATTTATTGCGTCCTTTCAAAATACATTATCAAAGAAGTTATAAAGAGAATGACAAAATATTCTGGGAAGATTTGTACAAACATTCGAAATAATTTGCGTATATAAAACATAAATGTCACCCTAGAACAGGCCATAACGGTCCAGAAGTGGAGCAGAATTATGGCTGTCCTCTTTCGTTAACCTCGGCGCTGGATAGGGTGGGTAGTCAACGCCATGTCCCGGCCGCTTTACCCCTGGGAAAGAGACTCGGTACCCATTTACTGGAGGCTGGGTGGGCCCAGGGCCGTCTGGACGGGTGCGGAAAATCTCGCCCTCACCGGGATTCGATCCCCGGACCATCCAGCCCCTAGCGAGTCGCTTAACCGACTACGCTATCCCGGTCCACAATTTGCAGATATACACTTCTGATTTACTACTACACGAGAAATAATAAATCGCTGCCAACAAATGGAATACTAATGTTAAGTTAAATGGAATACTATTTCAAATTTTATATTTTAAGTGGCATTTCAATAAAATGTGGAAAAATCTTACTAGAGGTATTTTTATTTAATGAAGCCATTTATTTAGCTTTGCTATTACGATTACATACACATTTACTTACTCGCACCCTGTTGTGATAATTTTGATCGTGTCCACAGTTAAGACCAATTAACTTGACGAAATAAATTTAGGAAAAACGTATCTCATTATTTACATACCGAAAAGTTTCAAACCAAGACTGTATTACTTTATGGTAAAAATGTGTCGCCACCATTTATTTGGTTCTTTTATAATCACTTTATAAACCAGAAATATGCGTAGTGGTACTGTATTTCATCACTGTCGTGCATGTCACAGTGTACGTAGCAGACAAACACGGATTATCAAGCTTGTTCATGGAGAAAAAGTGATTACGTGGGTACTTGATATCCTGAAGTCATTACTGGACTTCGCTCAACAACCATAACAGGAATTCAAAGAGTGCAAAGCTGATCACTCACTTCCTCCTGTTCTAAGGATTCGGAATTCCGTAAGTTGATTAGGGCGCGTATCCATTTCAGATACATACTTGTTCGGATATTAACAATGATGTCAGTAACATAGATTACGAAGCTTCGAAATACCTAATATGGCCAGCTGTAGTGACAGATTTTCGTTGTTTTGCTGACAACGAGGTTAGTCTTGAGAATACCTTAAGTAGCCTAGAACACATTATTTTTTTCTGTTTTCCGATCTACCTTTTTTTCTTTCTGGCATATTTCAGTTTATGTTACGCTAATCCCCCTACGCAGTGTGGTTAATTAATATACCATGCACGTAAATTTGGCCTACAATCCCAACATATATGAAATGAATTGAAGCGCTATTCTGCTTATTTTATCGCTCGAAGTCACTCGGACTCTGAGCTAATTTTTCATGCCTTCCTCTCTTGTAAACACTACTTACAGCGAAAGACGGGTATTTGTAACACTCCATTTTTGCACCTCCTTTATCTTCTACCAGACAAACAGCGTGTTGCGAAAATAGTTTATGATAATAGCTGCTTACGAGCTGGATGACCGGGGTTAGAGCCCCGGAAGGGACAAGTTTTCTATGCCTTGTCATATGCATGCCTGCTCTGCAGCCCACCCTACCCCTTATTCAATTGGGTATCAGGGGCAATACCGCTAGCATTTAGCTGACTACTCTCATTTTTTTTAGTGATGAGATTAAGAAAATTTTAAATAAATTTCGGTACACGAGTCCTATCGTGGAATACAGATGTCTTCGTGTGTCAGAATAGAAAGACTTGACATTTATGGATAAAAAAGTCTGTGAATGGCCATCGGACCGCCATAATAGTCACGCGTTACTCCACCGAAAAACGGTAAGCATAGAAACCAAACAAATCAGTGTATGACCTCACGTACGAACCAAGCCCGATCATAATCAAGGTAGCCTGGGTGTGGCTCATTCACTTGCACACACAAAGGTATTATATATACCGCATTCTTATTCAGGTGGTCCCGGGTTCGAATATCAACCCGGTGGCCAGTTATCCCTATGTTCGCTGGGGTTTCTTAGTCCCTAAAAGCAAATGATGATATACTTCTTAAAATAGGTCGCAACTGCTTCCTTTCACATCCTTTGCAATTCATCAATGACAATTAGCATATCGTTTGACTCTGCGTAATGACAAATCAAGAAAATTATGACATTATTGCTTAACTATTGTTATCTATTAATTTTTATGGAATGGCGGGTGGTAAAATTTGCAATATCATAGTAATTGAATAGATCTTACGTGCTGTATACGAATCCATGTAATTCATAACTGACTTTTCCTTTCAAAATTATTGAAGTTGAATCACTACTTTCAAAATTTCACGTTGTATTCACCGTGCATCTTGTTACCTAATTAAAAGTTTTAGAAACCAACAAATGCACTATATTCTCATATGCAAGTCGATCACTCCTACATATGTTTCGGCCTTTAACAGGCCATCCTCAGGGGGTCAAACGCAACCAGCCGGTGCAGACCACAACTCGGAACACGTAACAACATAATACGGGAAAACTTCAACCTACTAGAGATAACTGTATACAAGACCGGACTGCCATTAATTTATAAATTATAATAGATCTGTAATTTTTAAAGAATTTTTAACCTTTTATGAAAACTAGTAAACATATTCCCTAGGATTTTACAAAAATTGGACAGCTGAAGTAATAATACCAAAATCCATTGGGAATTAAGATTTATCCTATTTCATTCTATGTGGATGTACTAGTTGTTTTTAAAATTGAACTAACAGATGTAAAGTTTATGTAAAAAATTTTGACCCCCTGAGGATGGCCTGTTAAAGGCCGAAACATATGTAGGGGTGATCGACTTGCTTATGAGAATATAGTGCACTACTTTCAAGTTAAGAATACATCGTCTTCCTTCCCTTCGACTAGCTCGATCTGATACACCCAACACAATAGGATTTTTAAAATATCAAAAAACCCAATTCTGTTGGGTCCATTAGATCGAACTGCTAGATCGAATTACTTATGACAAGCAGTGTCAGCTCCCGAAACGTCGTATATATCAAGCATAGCCAGACAATAAACGTAACATTCTTAAAATTGCTGCAAGCGTCCTTAAACGGTACGACAGTGGTGAGGTCGGACGGACAATAAGAGTTTCATACCTGCTTTGTTTGTATGTACTGGTACATGCTGGAGTTGATAAAAATTGCACTGTCACGATTATATGGCCTCTTACCACATGGTTATCGCGTGTGCGTGTACAAATGTTTCTGGCATTTGTCCACCTTTGTGCCCACCTTTCTATTGATACCCATAGAATAGGCCTGTCTGTGGAATGCAGATATATGTCAACCAAAGTGTTTCTGAATTTAACCTTGGAGTATCTACCCGGCACGATTCTTAGAGTCATCAATTTTAATAGAGCGGGATTTATAATGTACAGCCAGTCTACAACAGCGTTTCGCAGCCTGTGATCCATGAATATTTTGTGCGTGTGTGTAACGTTTTCTTGACAGCATGTCTTTTTTTTAAGCTCCTTCGCAAAATTGCGAAAAGCGACTATTAGTTTCGTCATGTCTGTCTGTCTGCCCGTCCGCATGGAACAACTCGGCTTCCACTGGACGGATTTTCATGAAATTTGATATTTGACTATTTTTCGGAAGTCTGTCGAGAAAATCCAAGTTTCATTAAAATCTGACAAGAATAAGGGGTACTTTACATGAAGACCTGTGTATATTTATGATAATATCTCGCCGAAATTTGTTTAGAATGAAAACTGTTTCAGACAAATTTGTAGAGAAAGTCAAAACACACATTTTGTATTCAACACCCTTTTTCTCTGAAAATGGTGCCGTTTATGAGATAATGTGGAAAAATATGGTAGAGCCAGACAGGTCACGGATGACAATATAATACGGCACATGCGCTTTGCATGCTGGATAATTAAGGCTACAGACACACACTCAGAGTGTGTAATACTTATTGCTTTTCCACGACAACAGTGGTTGCGTGAACGAACCTCAATGTTACTTTTATACGTACATTTCCCCGCTTGTTTTTTTTTTATTTTTAACTGACGTTATTTTTATATGATATCTGTTTATAACGCCATGTTATATCCCCAAAATTTCTCGTGTACACATGCTGAAAATAATTATGTGAATGAAATTAGAAATATTATAATTTGGTTATCCTTGAACAGAAAAGACCTGTAGAATACATTAGAAAAGTACTAAATAAAATACACAACCAAGTAACTACTTTTGTTAAATACAGATAATGAATAAGTACAATAAATAAAATGGTGAACAGAAGTTGAGAGTAGATTTGTCTGTCTGGCCCAAATGATTAGGTCATTATTTTAGCCTGAATTCGGGAACCAAGCCTGTCCCCGAAACGTAGCATTTATTTTTTGTTGCTTTTATTAATTTAAAAACAACAGACGATGGACAAAGTCCAAAAAGTTAATAATCTTAAAAGTTACATACCATCGTCGGCATCTTGTGGAAATGCAAAGCTTCATTGCTTTCTTTCTATTGATATTAAATCTTAGTTATTGCTTTTACATTCCCACGCTATGTACACCTACTGTTTCTTATTAGGGAGGTCCCTTTTTCAATTCTAGTCATGGAGGTGGGGTAACCTGAACCGGCCTTTTGGTGGTTTTCCTCGGTGCTTGCAGCAAAATGCCCGGATAATGCCGTTTCCTTCTGCACCTTCCCAATTCATCAGTCAGGTTTGCCTTTCCATTTCATGCTACATAACAATCTGTGCGATTCAGGAGTTTTGTTAAATAAATCAGTAAGAAGGGTGAACCATATGGCATGTGAATAAATTTATAACAGCATTAAAAATTTAAAATTCGCAACATAATTGCATAGAATAAATGCATAATATTTCATTTGTCCTCATCTCCAGCCGTCATTTAGCAGGTTTAGTCTCCACAACTACTTGCCGAGTGTCGATGAAATTTGATTTTGTAGGGCTTACATTAAACGTTGTAGGTCGGATGTAACTATGGTTCTTGCCGGTCGGATGTAACTCTGGTTTATACGGTCGCATGTAACTGGTTCATACCGGTCGGATGTAACTGTGGTTCATACCGGTCGGATGTAACTGTGGTTCTTGCCGGTCGGATGTAACTGGTTCATACCGGTCGGATGTAATTGTGGTTCTTGCCGGTCGGATGTAACTCTGGTTCATACCGGTCGTATGTAACTGGTTCATACCGGTCGGATGTAACTGTGGTTTATACCGGTCGGATATAACTGGTTCATACTTGTCGGATGTAACTGTGGTTCATACCGATCGGATGTAACTGGTTCATACCGGTCGGATATAACTGGTTCATACTTGTCGGATGTAACTCTGGTTCATACCGATCGGATGTAACTGGTTCATACCGGTCGGATGTAACTGTGGTTCATACCCGTCGAATGTAACTGTGGTTCATACCGGTCGGATGTAACTGTGGTTCATACCGCTCCTGTCAATTTCCCACTTACATGACGCGTAAATTAAACTTATTCAATTTTCCGAAAATCTCTCAGCGTACAGATCAGATGACATTAAAAGTGGGTGTAATTAAGGACTACAGCTCTTATTTGCATAAGTTCTTGAGACAGTGAATACGTAATGAATACATTCACAGGAAAAATGCTTCTCTGCAATACATCTGTATAATTAACCTTGCAAAACCAGTTTGTTCTAATGTAATCTAGTACATACGCTCCCCGACTTGCACAACTGTTACATTCCGAAAAATCCAGCATTCAGCTATAGTGTATGTTCATATAAAAGGGAGTCCAGTTCAAATCCAAACTCCACACACACTGCAAACTGATAGTCCGAGGTGTGGCAAAATTAAGGACAGGGACTACTTTACCTTATATTTTCCTTGTAACAATATTTCATTTAAGAAGGGACGCAGGACATGTGTTTACAATAAAGCAATTTTAAAACGCCCCACTTTTTATCCTGCCCTCCCGGTACAAAGTGTTGGATTCGAAATCGTAGTGCGAGACGTACTGTATATTATACATAGAACATGTAAGTACGCTTACGCATGTCAGGCGGTTATACTTTAACAGGCATGCGCGTTTTTCACCAACTACATCCGGGTTCGATTCCCTATTATGTTCTTTAAAGTCATGGCACACCAGGCTGTGCTGGAAAATATTTCCTCATATGTTTCTTTTCTAATATTCATTTCGCTGTTTTCGCTTTATGAATACTTAACTAAATAATGCTTCTCGCTCTCATACACAACCAACCGCTTAAAGCCCAGTGGTAACAGTGTGTACCACCTACTGTGTAACACTAAGAGACTCTGCATTTTGTCCAAATAGTAGATACCTCTCTTGTTTATGGTTTTCACAATAAACGCCATTGTTATTTAAAAAGTATTAATCAGGCTGGTCATTGTAATGGACATGGAGTGAGTTCTCTCTGAGGTAGGAACTGAAATTTAGATGGACGTCAGACTTCGAAGGATTAAAACAAAGATGAGTATGGAGAATTGATTCTCCATACTCATACGAGTATTCATCTACAAGACGCTCTTACCAGGACAAACGGGCGAAGCTTGGGAACCTCCCAAAAAGTAATACTCTTTAGGAAATCGGGGAGCACTGGATAGAAAAGTACTTTCACTTTTAAAAAGGATTTAAAAAACATTCTTTACATAGGATTAATGGGCCTTGTAGAATGAAAACTTCTGTAAAATACTAGTATTATTTGGCGGAGTATTTTAGAGATAGTACATAATATTAATTAACCCTTTAAAGACGAAAGATAACCTAAATTATATTGAAAGATGCATTTCGTACTGGGCAGTAAGCACTCCGCCTGCATTATAAAAACCAAACATTTAATGCTTTACAGGGAAATAATTGCTGTTTTTTTTCTGTGGTGCATACAAGACACAGAAATGCACTCAGAGGTTAGTATGTAGAAAATTTAATGTTACCTCTGGGCTTTAAAATGTTAACTACGGTAAGGCATACTCGGTTAACTGTCTGGCTGACCGCCCACAGGGCAGTGACACTCCATAGAAAACAGAGGAAAGAGATGGGAGAGGAAATCATGACAAATTACGCACAATGTATACGAATTACTGTATTCTGTGCTACAGAAGTCTAAGAAAAACGGCCTTCAGCACATTTGTTTAGCAACAGCACATAACATAGGTGTTCTGGAGAATACAACTTGTCGTGACTGTTAATGTCTCCTAAACGTGAAATAAAAAGAATGCATTTACTGATTCTTTATGACCTGTCTGTTTGTGAAACAGTTTTAGTTATAAAATTCAGCAACGCATATCAAAAGCATCGAAACAAATGTCTGCCTGAAAAGAGTCTACAGATGTGTTGGCCAACAGCCGCTTCTTACAGACGTGTTGGTCAACATCTGCTTCGTACAGATGTGTTGTCCAACAGCCGCTTCTTACAGACGTGTTGCCAACAGCTGCTTCGTACAGACGTGTTGGCCAACAGCTGCTTCTTACAGACGTGTTGGCCAACAGCTTCTTCTTACAGACTTTATAATTGAATGAAGATCCTGAGCAACATTGTTCGTATTTTAATGTAATACAAAAACACAGCGTATTAAGCGCCATGTTATACCTGAATTTCATATTTTAATTGTTGATGATAGTGCCTTTCGTGTACCTTGTACTACTTCTTCTTCCATGGCGTTACAGCCCGGGGTGGGCCAGAGCCTCCTTCTTTTTGGGATTTCATCCCGAAGGTTTCCTGGTCGGTAAGTGTGCATTCTGTAGTGAGTGACCGGCTCACTGCCCGTACCTTGCACTTACTGTTCATCATTTGTATAATTTGTTATTGAAAAACATTGGTAAGTCAAATCGTACTGCAAATAGACTTAATGCGTGTTTAATTCGCATTTGATATCAAAGTTCATATTTTTACTTCATCTGATTATTCCACTAAATATGACATGCAAGGTTAACTGTAGGTTTTCCTGAGCTTTCCTATACGAAGCTGCTTTTTTTAGGAATGATAGAGTCAACCTGAACACAATAACTGCCGCAAGCCTACAGCTGTAAAACTTTCAGTTGTGTTGTTTAACCACGCTGTCAATTACTGACATTATATAGCGTCGGCTATATTTAAATGGATGTTAGTGAGCATTGTTGGAATGATACTGACGCGAAAATCGACATACTCGGAGAAACCCCTGTCCCGTTGCCACTGTATACGGGTGCACAATTCCTGGACACCAAGTCGCCGTGGCCACTAAATTTCGTACGGTGGTGCCTAATATTTGTGGGTCCTCAGTGTGGAACTTGCTCCGTCACCTTCTTGGTGCCCAAAATTTTGAGATGGCTTCTATATTTTTGGAGAATTTGTGCATCTTTGCCATTGTCCATCACAAATCCAATATGGAATGGCCTGGGTTGAACCCCTGGATACGCGATGATAGGCCGGCGACTAACCGCTTGAGCCATGGCGCAGAACTGAACAAAATTCATGTGATTACTTTCTCTGACCATATGCAGTTAGTGAGGGATCTGATTTGCGAATGAGATCAGTGGTACAAATACAGCTCTCTCAACCTAAAGGAGATTCGCACAATGGGCTATTTGAAGATACGTTGTTTGATGTATAGGCCCACATTTGAAAGGAATATCGCCTGTTACAGGTCGGTGAAGTCTTCTGTGTGATACCAATTCATAATCGTCGTTTACATTTAAAAATAAAATTTACACATATTATTTTCATCTCTTGCGTTTATGGACTGCATCACTCTGCATTTTGTGACCTTACTGCTTTGTTAGCACTAATAATTTGTGTTAAGCAATGTTTGAATAGCGTCACCATTAACTCCCAGTGTACATAACCAGACACCGGAAAACATTTCACTTTATACCAGGTATGTGGAATGGTTCGCGTTTTAAGCTACTTTTCTTTTATACTCTACTATATTACGAGGAAATTTCTGTACATATTTTGCTTCTTTGCCTCCAAACGCTATGTCACAGTCTTTACTTTTTTAATTTTAAGTGGAAATTTTCAGTTCCATCGCACGGTCTTGATGAATTATCGACATTAAGGACTTTGAGGAGAACTCATAAAGCTAAATGGCATCTGGCATACATTTATTTTCCTACAGAACTACATTTAATTAATTACGAATTCTATTAACCCTTTAAAGACCAAAGCTAGCCTGAATTATAAATAAAGATTCAGTTTGTACCGCTCAGTATTCATACTACGTCTCGATTATAAAAACCACACCGTTAATGCTGTGTACGTAAATAATCGCTGTTTTTTCTGAGATCCATATAAAACACAGAAACTCCCTCTCTGACAGAACGAAAAATGTTTTAATGTTAAACCTGGTGGTACAAACAGTAACCATTAGGCTTTAAAGGATAATGCACATATTCTGTCTACACAGCTCAGAGTTTCCATCAGCCGCCGTATTTATATTATTGACTTATAAACAGTATTTCATATAATACACCCCTGTACCAAATTTCACGTGTCTACCTCCAAAATGGATCGTTACCGCCAACAAACCGAAAGCCAAGGAAATATTTCGCACTGCCGCCATGATATTCTTTTTGTTATTTTAAAAAAACACTCAGCATATTTTTATTTTAGTAGTTTTTCATAATTTTTATGCAATGAGGAAATGAGATATAAGTTATTTTTAATTTGATACAACTTCACAGCGAATATCAGCCTTCGCATTAAGTAAACGCATTCAAAACCGTGTGTTTAGATATTGCAGGGTTTCAAAATTATGGCGCTACGAACATGCTTGTAAAAGTGGGCCGGGTCAGACTAGTTCAGCACTTACGTCGGGCTTGTGCAACGTAATGTCATGAAACCCCCTACGTTATGGGTACCGATTCTTGCTACCAATGTAATTATAGTTGAAAAGAAGACTCATTAGTTGTAGGCAAACTGTGGTGCATTTATATCTTACATCATGTGTTATGGGGATTCGTTGATGCGTCTGTAACGATGTTACTATTTTTAAGCAATGTGTAATTGAAGCATGGTTTTTCTACACTTTTTCCACACACAAAAACTGATGTTCGGAACAGCAAAATTTGTCAGTCTAAGCACAAGAATTTCTAGTCCAGTGGATCAGCTTTATCGGTATTGCCATTTCATATGGACGGAGTTTATGTTGACAGAAGTCAACAACTTCACCTTCAGATCGTTAGATATCGCAGTGGACATTGACCCTTTCTAAAGTAGTTGACCGCCGTATTTAAATAATCTGAGACTACAGAAAGCAGTAAGTGAGCTGGAACAGTAGAAGCATGCAGTGAGTAGACACTGCAGAAGGCTGCAGCAAAACAGCAAGGACCACAGAAGGATGCAGAAGTGAGAAAGGACCACAGAAGGATGCAGTAAATGAGCAAGGCACACAGAAGAGTGCAGTAAGTGAGCAAGGACCATAGAAGAATGCAGTAAGCGAGCAAGGACCAGAGAAGAATGCAGTAACTAAGTCAACATAGCGTAACTAATACATAACGAGGAAGTCAGTGATATATATGTCACTTGTTTGTGGAAGGATAATGAAGCACAGATACTTAGATGGGTTTGGCCCGTGAATGCGATGATATGAGGGATATCAGCAAAATTTTTGCGAGGAAACTTCTTGGCTAAAGATGAATGTGTTTGCATAAAATTTGAATGTTACACGGTGTGCTAGGAATAAAGATTATACTTTACCCAAAAAAGAGAACAAAGTGGACCAGAACTTAAAAATAGCTAATAAACACAACTAAAAATCTGACGCAGCGTTTCTCAACTGTGGGCCCGCGAGATGATTAGAATCTGCTCAGGATAACAGACTCCTTTCAGGCTTTTCCTGATCTTAGTTTTATTGTAATTATTGCTGGATAATTGCGGTTTTTGTATTTACATTAATGTAATAGAGGTTTTTAAGTTTGAAATATGTTTCTTAATTACAAATATTTCGACTCTGAATATTACAGCGAGTTGTGTCTAAAGGATCCGCGAGTTGAGCTAAGTCAGTCAGCCTTTGCAGAAAGGTTGAGAACCTGCACTCTAAAGAAGGCGTGACGGCTTTGAGGTTCTCACAGCCTTGTTTCTGAGGATTCAGATCTTCTGGAATATGAAGCTATGTCGTTGGTTGAGCAGTTCCAAACGGTTCCCAACGTTTCGAATAAAGGCGGTGCTTTCGAAACGTCGGGAAACACCAAACGATACAGCATAATATCTTCGCAGACCTGAACCTAGAGCCGTCATAGCTCAGTCGGTATAGAGGCTGGGTTACGGGTTGGACGACTAAAGAATTGTAGGTCGATTATCTGCAGGAGCAAGAGATTTTTCTCTTCCGCAAAGAGTCTAGAACGCCTCTGGAGCCCACACAAGTCTCCTTTTCAATGGGTACCGGGGTTTCTTTACCCAGGAGCAAAGCGTCGGCAAAGTGAAGCTGACCACCCCTCCATTTAGTGCCGAGGTTAAGAATGCGCGGATCTGTGCCTCCACTTTCCCATGTATCCACGACATGGCGTTTAATTAAGCACAGTGAAAAAATTTAACTTCAAGTTTACTGAAAAGCAGAGTTTGAAAATAATACACGTAGAATTCAACTGCATCTTACCACAGAATTACAACTGATTCAGTGTCGTGTCCAGTGTCAGGTTTTTGTGAAGAACGCCATTGTTAACCTTCGGGTTCCATATAAGGGGGTGAATTTCTTGACCAGCTGGCAGCTATCGGTTTACCCAAAAGGAGTCTGCTGCATGGAGTGAGTACCTAAAGGCGCAGAAAAGTACCGGCTCATTAAAGCTGCCATGTTGGCTCTTGGTATTAACACGGTCTCCTGTCAGGTGGGTAACAGGGACCATTTTCCCGGGACTGAAGAGATCATTCAACTCAAAATAGTGCCGATATATAAGCGTTACTTCCACAAGCTACGTCTATCACGTTAAAGCATATAAATGTATTTACATTTTGCCTTTACTTACTTCATGGCGTGAACAAACATTTGTTTATTGCGCTGGGTAACTAATGCCTCGATAAATAATTATTAAACAGTCGTTTTGAGTTTTGTATAACTACATAAGTGAATAGCATTGTCGGAATAGAACAGTGTTTCCCAACCAGGTTTCTGCCTAGTGTTCGGCAGAATATCGTCAGGGATTTCGCGAGAAATCGTGGAATAAACACATAAACATTTTAAAACACCTCGAAAATTTCCAAATATTCCTCCAGCTATCGCAGGAATTTTTGTCCGGCAATTGGCAATGCTGGAGTAATATTCCTGCCCTACCAACTGCCTATTTGCTTTCTGGCCTAAAACGTAGGTGAAGTCTCTACTCTCCTTCGAAAGGTCGGTGACGATTTACCAGTTGATATAGAATAACACACCAAGAGACTTGAATCTACAACACCACGACTTTGACAATCGAAAATCTCATGGTTCTTATTTCCTGTGTTACAGTAAAACAGGAGGATTAACATTTATTTATCCGGCGTAAAGGCTGGTGTTACTGTAGTTCCTGCAGTTATAGTATGCCGCTCAAGAGAACGCAGCCGACCTGCACAGCGTGGGTAGAGTCTCTTAACACACGCGACGACTGTCGGGGAGAAAACATAGGTCTATAGAGCCTGTCAAAAACATAAGTTTCTCTCACTGCATAACCTTCTTCCCACTGGTTACCATTTGTTAGGTGTTTCGTTGTAACAAACATAAAGTGAAATTTGTGCACAGCTGTAACAGAACATTATGTAAAACAACTGTATTATCTCGCACGCAAAAAAATACGACTGCACTTCAGCCAAATGTATTTTTAACTGGAATAAATCAGTTACGGGTCACAAACAAGGGAGGGTCGGCGTTTTCCAGGGCAAAACTGCCAAGGTCAGCTGCAAACTCCTTAGTCAGTATCAGTATGTAAAGTTAAATACGAGAACTGTCTGCGAAGACGTAATGACATTATCCAGATGGTATGTCGTATTATGTATAAGTGACGGCAGAGTGACACCACGTACACCGCAACTCGACACTCACTTCAGATCTGACAGACAAAACAATATCTCAGATAAGCGTACAGCGCTCAGATTCACAGACACTATGTCAAGGATTAGACATTCCTCAAATGGACTCCACAGTCAGTGACGGAACCATCACTGTTCTCTCCGTTGTTCTAATCATGGGCTCGATAACTCTACAAGTTGGGCCTAAGGTAATTTGCCTGGAGATTTCTAATCTTGACCGGACGTTGGTGATCCTAATTTCTAGGACGCTTTCCTTTCTTTCCCGTCCAGCGAATGCACTTTGCCACGCTTCCTCCACTCATTCTTTACAATTCCCCTTAGGCGTAACTTGGGGGATGCGGGGAGGGGGAGGGGGTGACAAACGTCCCGCCAATAATTTTCCACCTAAAAATAACTTTCTTCGCTACTGAGTTGAAGAGGGGAAAATAAAAAATAGAAATCTTTTCAAAACGATTATGTGGGTGGTGTAAAGACAGAAAGACTCCTTCGTAAATTAAAGTTCCTAATACACATGGTCGATTTTGCCCCCCCCCCCCCCCCCCCCCGCCTCAATGATATTAGCCAAGTTACGCCTATGCAATTCCCCACCCAGCTAAAATATAATTCGCCGTCACATGTCGATAACGTGTGAGTGATTTTTAACATTTGGACATGTTTCTGACGTCGACTCGACACATCCAAAATGTAGACCAATGCTATAGGGCTAATGAAAACTTCATTCAATGGTCGCAGTAAAATCGAAAAGCGATGTGAAGAAACTTGCACCATTTTCGAACGCCAGCATCTATACAGTTTTTCCATACAATTCTGCAGGACTCCTTCGACATGTCACGTATGGGATCGTTCACTGTTTGGACTTTCTCCATTGTCCGTGTCTCAAATAAAATTAATCACACTGCGTCTAGGGGACATGATCGGTTCCCGTTCTTAGGTGAAAGAGTGAGTAAAACACTCGAGTTGGGCACTTTTCGCATTTTATTTTACCAGATATTCGGCGTGTATACGTGATGGTGCTAAGTGAGGTGACATGGGTATCCAGAGGTTTGGGTTAGATTTGTCTATAGGGCCAAAATAGGTAGATGTGTCACTCACTCTTTCACCCGATGACGGGCGCCAGTCCTGTCCCCGTAACGTAGTGTGTGTAATTAGATTTTAAACACAGACTGTAGAGAAGGACAAAACAGCGAATGATTCCAGAACTTCACTGAATATACGCACCCACTTTTAAGGCGTTCTTTACGACGTGATACGCAACGTACGTCCTTCCGCCCGTCTGCTTGAGATCTAATATTATCGCCTAAACCGTCTGTCGGATTTTCATGAAAGTCGGCACAGAAGTTCTTTACAGAAAGTTGTCGAGTAAGCTTGAGTTTCGTATAAATCGGCTCAGTGACAATCATGCTTTATATAAGGGCGTAAATTAATTTACGCCCGTACTTTCCACGTTTCTTGACCGATTTTGGTGAAATTAGGGAAATAAGGGAAGTGATGTGGAAATAAGGGAAGTGATGTGAAGTGAAGGGGCGTGAAGTGATGTGAAGTGAAGTGTTTTGGTTTCGAAGTGAAGTGAAGTGAATAAAGTTCTTGGGGGATATAAGTATCATGTACTTTGCTCTGACTTTATTCTGAGGGTATTGTAACGCATTGAGATAATTTAATGTGTGGGTGTTTTTGTAATGTGCGTGTTTTTTTTGTGTTGTGTGTGGGTGTTTTTGTAAGGTGTGGATGTTTTTGTAATGTGTGTACGGTGTTCTAATGTGTGTAATTGTATTTACTGTATGTATTTTGTTTTGTAATTGTGTATAGTTTGTTTTGTATTGTTACTTTTATGTATATAATATGTCCATTTGTATTGTGTGTACTAGTGTAAGGACTACTGCCACAGGTGAAAACATTTGTATTGTGTGTACTAGTGTAAGGACTACTGCCACCGGGTGAAAACCCAATTGCAGTAAATAATAATAATAATAATAATAAATACAAAATTCGATACACATCTCCACATAATATCGTTGGGCATTTGTGACTTTCGTGAAACTCAGGACAGTGAAGGCCATACTTTAATTACGGGCCCAAAATAAATTCTGCCGTATTTTCTATACCGTTCGTCCGATTTGAATAAAATTCGGTACGGAAGATGCCCACAAATATTCGCTGTGAGTTTTGTGAAAATCGTTGCAGTGAAGGCCAGACTACTTACGGGGGTACATGAATTTCTATCCGTACTTTCCTCATTTATTGTTCCATTTGCCTGAAATTCGGTATAAGAGGTCTGCACATAATTCTGTAGAGCACATTGGTGAGTTTCGTAAAAATGGGGGGGAGGGGGGGGCAAATGCAGTTACACTTACGCATGTATCGTGAAATCGTAAGATATGGAAATAAAGAACGCTGTGGTGAAGTCTGTGTGCTACGTCACGAAGTACACCATTTGCAGTCTTGTTTTATGTACTGTACAGTCACCATGGATCCAACCTCGAAGACTTTGCCGATAACGTTTGGTGATACCTGGCGCTTTGCAGGAGAGAGGCCTTTCCCTTGCACAGCAATGCGATGTTAAAGGTCAAGAATCTTCCCCCCTTTCTCACCTCTTCCCCTCCCCCCCCCCCCCCCCACGCTAAACAACCTATTCACACTGCTTCGTCAGGATGTTCTGCTGTCTGCAGACTGAACACCTACATTTGATGTCTTGTTAGTCGTCGTCCCAGTGGAAGATAAACTCCAACGATGCTAACTTAAAAACATTCTAAAATTACTGTTTGTTAAGAGGAAGAAAATGTCCCTAATTTTAAGTGCCATTGCATGAAAGGAACTGAGCAGAGGTAAAGCTCCCTGCATTATTAACCTCGGCACTGGACCAAAGTTGTCACTTTCAAGCCCCGGCCGATTACTCCGGTGAAATAAGAGACCGGTTACGCCCCAGATCGGGTGTGTGCTTCGCGACGAAGTCAGCGCCTAGCAAAAATCGAACCCCAGTCTTCTGACCCGCAGCCAGTCACTTCAGTGTCTGAGCTACTCCTGCTTATAATTGCGGTTTTGTAGGCTCCCTAAATTCGTAATAATTTGTAATTGTTAACAGCTTATTAAGCTAATCTACTCGTATTATTTTCGACTAATAATAGTGAAATTGGCATTGTTGATTTAGTGGGCTGCTGTTCAGGTCACTACAGGACATTTAAAGTTGTGTTAAACACTGCAGCTTTTTTCTTTTTTACAGAGGTCTCACTAAGTAAGTCGATTACGAGTGATTTTCTTTGTTACGTTTTGCCGTGACAACAAGAACGTTTTCTGACAACTTGTGACCAGATCCATCATATGCAACACATAGGAGTACATCAGCCTTCACAAACATTTAATGTTACAAAACCTGTACCTTACGATTTTCACCACTATCGAGATATGAAAGGCTAGAAATGCAGAAAAAACAAGATAATCAATTTGTAAAAATTGAAGTTAGTATGCTATATATGGACTGTTTTATGTAAAAACTCTGTACATGCAACCGTTGTATATGTCACGATATGTTTTAAAATTACTGATACGTTAGGTTACGAAGGTTGTTGCATGAACACCTGAACATGTAGGAAACAGAGAAAACATGTAAATGTAAATAAACCATGATTTTAGAAAATCGGATTTTAAGTTGTATTTTATAGTGGTCGTATAAGTCGACTGTTGACAATATAACAGCAAGGGCAACGTTATTTCATACGCCCTCATCCATTAATTAGAATATTCAGAGTGGATGATTATAACACGTTCAGTTCTAATAACATAAGATTTGTTCGGCGGGTGAAGCTGACCATCCACCTCCATATTTTGCAAAAAAAAAAAAAAAAGGATTCTGCGAATAATAAGTGGTGTTAGTAAACATACGTCCTGTAGAGATATATTTAAGGATTACAGTATATTCACAGTTGCTTGTTTATACATACTTGATATAGTATATTAGATTAAAAACACAAATAATTTCTGGAACAAAATGCACAAATTCACAAATATGATACGCGAAGAAAATTGGATCTACATGTTCGCAATACCGATCTTTTCAGGAAAAGTGTAATAAATAGAGGAATTAGACTCTATAACAAGGTGCCAGATTACATTAAAAAACTGGACAAAGACAAAGCTTTTAAAGGAGTGTTGAGATTCTTTCTGTTACAACAGGCATTTTATTCAGTGGAAGAATATATGTCATACTAATTACATGTGGTTTATATGACTATGTGAGTTTTATAAGTTATGTCTATCTGTTTTAAAATAGTACTGTTATTTATTATATATTACGTTGATGTAGATGTATTATAAGTTTTGTAATTTATATTGTAAACTGAATTTGACATGTCCAATGTCGTATTTTGTGACTAAATGGATGACCGAATAAACTAAACTAAGAAAGCGTGATGCATGGAGATACCGTGCCTCCACTTCCAAATATGCCTTCATGGCGTGGTGGGTTAATTAAGCACAGGGACGACTTCACCTTTTAACACAAAGAAGTTAATTTTTACACTGTAAACACAGAGGTTCAGAAACGCTGGTAGTAACTGGATTTGTAGTCTGTTATTTACTTGTAATGTACAGTGTAAGACACAAGTCAGTGGTACTGGAAAGTCTCGCTAATGTTTTATCAGTCCGTGAAGCTGCAAACTTTCAAATCGCGCAAAACATTTTATTTTCGCTTTCTTATGATAACCGATGAACCTTTGTAGGTTGGTACATGCAGTGTTTTGACGTTGGGAAATTGAATACGCGTGGGAACAGAAACCTTGATCTTTTATTAGGACGTTGATGTTGTTAGTTCTTGTTGCATTATTAGTTGCCTTTCAGTTTAACGAAGCGGAACCTTTGTCCACTGTGCTGTTATTTCCACTACTGTAAGGCTGCCGTAGAAACATCGTAGTAGCAATGTGCATGATTGAATTGATTTTTGCAGTCGTAATCGACAGGCAGAAAAAACGGATCATAAGAGGCCGGTTGGTGTCCGTGAATCACCGAAAACAGTTAAATTGGAAATAAATACCCAGATCCTGGAACCGACAGACAGGGTATACCATGGACAATACAACTGTAGCCGGGTGCATGGACTTTAATCTACTGGTTGATAGTTTTGCCTCACCCCACAATTTATTACGTGTTTCTTCTCAGCTGTCTGACGACACTATGGCCACCTCCAGTAACAGGTATGTTAAACTACAGTATTACTATTTCTCAGGTCCCCCCCCCCCCCCCCCACTGGTCAAGTCAACCTCAAAGGGTGTGTGGAAGAGAAGTGCAAGAACATTTTTATAAGAACCGAGTTTTGTGGATGCTAGTGTAATCTTACCCAAGGGTGTCGGACGGGCATTAAAACCTGGGCTGGAGGTTGAGCTCAATCTAGGGCCCTTTCACTGCTGTAGTCCGTGGTTGAACCCCCTCCACAAATATCTACATAAATGAATTTCCCTCGTTCATTAGACCATCCACTTAATTTAAAGACAAATCCGTAAGTTCCATGTTCATATAAACTGGTGTCGGCAGCATGTTTTCTTTCTAGACTAGCCTATACGGATAGTTCAGAGGAACTTATTTTTACTAGAAAATCTCCCCCCCCCCCCCCCCCCCCCGAGCCTAATGCCCCATGCCGAAACTCCCAACGCCGGAAATCATGGCGATGAATGCTGATTAACGGTTATGAAGAACGCATATGAACACATATACTAGGCTGGATTCGACCACGTAACAGTGCGAGACAATGCAGTAAGTTTCAATGAATGGAATGATTACAATTTGTTCGCTCCTTACCTTACGTAATCTTGGATCCATATTGCTTTCAGGAGAGGATGTCTACATTACCAATTGACTTGGGCACACAAAGAAAAAAAAACGCTTTAATGTGGCATATGACTTCCGTTTCGTGGCATACGATAATAACAAAATTTACGACGTGAAATGAAATTACAGTAGAACTTTTAATCCACCTTCTCACGCACGATTTATCACCCGGACTGGAAATAAACTAATCGATCGATAGATGTCGATACTTGTACTGAACATTTCCAATGCATTTCTCATAATAACCGAGTGGCCCAGAGTTTGACAGATCACGTCTATCATAATTTCGGTTAACCGTACAATTTGCACAGTCCTATAGTTTTATGGTGGCCGTTGTGTTTGCTGCGCACGTACCTCGGCTGAATTCACTCCCCCGAGCTTACCTCTCAGGAAGGAATATTTGCTCAGCTACAGGCGAGAGAGGTCGAATGTGGAGCCTTTGGCATTTTGATACTTGCGAGCACAAAACCATTCGTCGATATAAGGCGCCAGTACTGTATAAATGCCCTGTATTATAAGGTAATATTAAGCACCGTTATGCACAGTCAAACATGGGAAGGAAATGTAGTTAGTCAAAAGTCTCATGGCTCTTTCCAAAAATCATGTGTGACACTATATTAGTGGAAGGATAATATATGATGCATTTTAGGGATGGAGATTTTGACAATGGGAGCACATTGAGCTAGTTCAGGATCATGTTCAATGATAAATTCTGATGTCAGTGGCTTTGAACCCCTATTGTGTGATTCTGCAGTGTTAGTTTATTAACGTTTATATTTTCCAACATGGTATAGCTGCTTTGCCAATACCTCTCCTTCTGCTACCAACACCAGCACTAGTACTATCAGCTTTTCTCACCTCTGGGAATGTCTAGGTCACCATGAAATAGTAGGCCTGTGCACACAAACCTTAAAATTCTACCATGGATCATGTATTGCCAGTAATGCAAGTGAAAAGTTTTCACATTCTTTGCAGTCAAAGTATGGAATGAATGCACAATACCAGTGCACTGTGCCAGTCTGTATACTGCATCTCCCTAACAACTTGAAAGATATGGTTAGTTTTATATTAGAAGTCTGCACAAAAAGCAGCTGTTCTCAAACATTCAGTGTTCTCACCTTAGGGTAACTTCATTTCTCATCCATGCAAAACAACAGCCAAGTTCATAGTTTTTTTATATTTCAAGCCTTACTTTTTGATCTTGGTATTTTGGTTCTGTTCTACAATACAGGTGTGTGCTACACCTCGCTGTAAACAAATAGAGGGAGTGTTTCTCAGGAAAGGTATTTGCACTGTCAACACCAGCTTAAAATGAATGGCACATCATTCCTTGGGAATTTCATTTTGTTGGTAGTGATTTCTGAGATATTCTTCATGAAAGATACTCTGTGTATAATCTGTGAAAAGGAAACTTAACCAGCACCCTGGCCACAATTGCTGTAATGGAGCAGAAGTGCCATTGAGAAGCTAACAGTCATGCAACTGGTTAAAAAATTTCCAGGTTCATTACTGATGTAAGGTACATTACCGTGCTCATTAGAACCTGCACCCATTTAATGTCCTAAGCTACATTAATCTCTCTACACTCATATTTTACCTTAAGTTCCATTTTAAAATAGATTTCCTCTTTTGCAATATGCTTGTGAGAAACGTAAAATTTCTTTACATCATTACAACACAGCACTGTTAAACAGACAGTGAAGTGGATATACATATATGAAATAAGCATTAAATATTTAAATTGCATACTGAGAACTGTCAGTGAAGTTACTGCAGACTCATTTTTCTTTTACTGTTTTTCAGGGTTACGATGTTCAGAGACTATCCTATGTCACACAGTGACCCCTCGGAGACGAGAATCAGCCCACCAATTAATGCAAAGTGTATGATGGATAAAGCTGTACAAGTCAGCCCTGACCACATGGATGAGGGGGCTACTAGTACTGGGATAATACACCAAACTCAGGCTGCCCAGGAGTTAAACCATTCCTTCCAAATACAACATTGCCCTGCAAGTCAGCCAACACCAAACCGAAGGAGCCTTGAGAACGAGGAGGATATTGAACATATTGAAGAGATTCCTTTATCTTCAGAAGTTCAAGCCAAACCTCTGAATATGACTGGAAAAGAAAGTAGTCATGAGACAGATAAAACAGATGGAACTTGGCTGACAGAAGAAGATACCAAACCTGATGATAGTTGTGGAATTCAGTGTCTCTATTACACAATGCAGTGCTGTGAATGTATGATACTATAACATAAATTATAAGCCTCTCAGAAAACTGAAAAAAGGTTTGTGATGTTAATACAATGTTTTGTGTGTAATGGTGGGCATTTGTTACATTTGACCAAAATGCATTTCCATAAAGGAAATGTTACACTGACATGATATACACGATTCTGGTCACATAGACTGCAAAAATGAAACATTTTCCCAAAGACAAAGATTACAACAATAAAAACGTAGTTAAGTCTGAAACGTTGGTTAAGGTATGTTCACACAAGGAAGTAATTTTGATTGGCGTATGAAACGACTCCAGCTGTGATGTAGTTTTACCTTTTTTTTTTTTTTTACTTTTACTTTACTTTACCAAGGCATTCTTTCAAAATGTTACATGGTTTCAGGTTACACACATGAATGCAATTTCATTCATGTCCATAAGAAAACTACAGCCCTCCCTGCACTGATTTTCATGAAACTTGCACTTGCTCAATAGAATTATGTGTAAAGCTCACATACCTAATATCACCCAAATTGGATAATACAAATTTTGGTATCATCATCCCGTTGTGCTTGTTATTCGACATCTGGCTTTATTATCAGAATGAACACAACACCTTAAACACTGTGCATTCATTTATCTTCTAAAACATGTTGTAGAAGAGAAATGAATGCATAGTGTTTAAGGTGTTGTGAACATTCTAATAATAAAAACTGATGTGCACAATATATGTGGAAAGCACAGACAAGTTATTTTCCACCCTTAAGTATGGCCTTCACTGTGCCATATTTCACAAAATTCACAATTTCTAAGTAAAGTTTTGTGGACATCTCCAGTACCGAATTTTACCCAAATCCATTGAAAAATATATAAAATACTGACAACAATTAATTTACACCCTTAAGGAAATTATGGCTTTCAGTACACCGATATTCATGAAACTCACAAGTGCTCAGTGGCATTATATGCAGATCTCCCACATAAGTCAAAAATATGGACGGTAAGAGCAGAAATTAAATTATATGTTCATGTAAAGTATGACTGTCACTGAGCTAATTTTCATGAAACTCATGCTTCTTGACAACTTTTGTAAAGAGCTTAAAGATCAACATTCATGAAAACTGGTCAACAGTTTAGCTGCTGTTACTAGGTCACAGATGGCCATATGGATGTGGCCTCCACACAAGGCATTTTTTAACTCGGTAAAGAATGCTTAAAAAAAGAAACTAATGTGCTGGGAAGTACAGTACTGGTAATACACATGCTGGCTACTAATTTAATGTTGTTGCTGTGATAGTGTGTTGTAATACAACTCGTGGAACCACAGTGGAGTGCAGAGCAGTGCAGTGACAAATATTCACATATTTTCTATGTTGTGAAAATATTAAACTGGGTGAGTGAAGAATCTTAACAAATGGAAACTGAAAGCCCAATTTCTCAAAATTTGTTTCAATAAAATACTACTATTAATTCAGCATATTTTCAGTGTACACAAGTATTATGTTACTTCATTATTTAATAGTGTTAGTACTAATGCAGAATTACTAAGTATGTTGGGCTTAAACTGCACTGAGGAATCAACATTTGTACCCAATCCATTACCATGTATGTCCATCAGCCATGTATTTTGCATACTTAGCAAGTTTCCATTGTGAAATTGCAACATATTACCATAATGGTACTTGATAATTCAGATGTCTTCATCTGAAGCATGTAGGTAATTTGAAAATGTACTGAACATTTTCCGAGATAAGGCTCGTGTAAACAGGTCTGGGACCAAAGCAGCAATGCATTACATTTGTGCCAAACTACAGGGATCTTGCGAGACAGTCTTAACATTAAATCCACTGGAAATCATATCCACATATTTTCACATACAGCTAAAATAACAATAGTAACTGTCAACTCAGAGATACATAAATATCCTTGCTTCTAGTATCATTTATGTTCACATAATGCAAACACACTTGAGAAAAACCATTGCACAGAATTAAAAATAAAACTAGTGATTTAAGTTGTACAGTGTATTGTGTGAAATGTTCACTAATGATGTGGACCTTATTCTAAAATCATACTAAGACTTCTCACACAAAAATCAAATGTTACATGCTCTCTTAAAAGCATAAGTAAACACATTTCATTTGAAGTAATGGGGAGGGGGAATAGCACTGGCTGTTAAAAAGTGTAAAGGCAAAAATATCTGGAAATATATATTATTTACTTCATATTGAAGTAGCTGAATAAATACTTACTGTTGTGTATACATGTATTCAACAGTGTGCCTTTCTGTAAGTCATTATCCTTAGTAAATGCATGACTTTATTAAATGAAATGAAAAAAATGTCATGTAAAATGAATATAAACACCATTTCTTTTGGGAACACATCCTCTTTATCCTCAATACACACACACACACTTTATAGATTTCATGTTGTTGGATTACTGATTACAATAACAAACTGATCTGCATAAATTGCCTGGCTTTTAATTCTAGAGGAACAGGGGGGGGGGGGGCTATCAAAAAATAATGTTATATTTAACAAGATAGGCAATGTACGTGTAACATGACACGTCCGTGTAATCACTGTTGCAGTGAAAACATAACAAATGCATTTTGTATTTTTTCTACATTATCTCATAAATGACACGACTTTCAGAAAAAATTATTGAAGATAAAATGTGTGCTTTGATTTTCTTTACAACTCTTATCTGAAACATTTCTCATTCTATGAAGAATTCAGAGAGATAATTATCATAAACATACATAGGTCTACATGAAAAGTACCCATTATTCTTGTCAGATTTTAATGAAACTTGAATTTTCTTGACGGATTTTTGAACAATCATCAAATTTCATGAAAATCCATCCAGTGGCAGGTGAGTTGTTCCATACAGACGGACAGACATAACAAGCTAAAACTTGCTTTTCGCAATGTTGTGAACGCACCTAACAACTAGTGACTCTTTTTAAAATGTCAAACACTGTCATCAATATATTCACTACAGGCAGCATTTGTCACCCCACAGATATACCGTATATTCTCGAATCTAATCCGCACTTTTTTACAGTTTTAGAGGGCTAAAAAATCAGATGCGGATTAGATTCGCGTGCGGATTAGATTCGCGGTCTAGAGCTGGATTTTGGAAAAATGATTGAGCTGCTGTACAATATAACAATAACGTAATTAACGTAATTAATAAACAACGTAAGAACAATACAATACAATAATCTATTATTTTATTATTTATTATTCATCAGACTCGCCGTCATCACTCATAATTCGAGGAATGTTCAAGGATCTGGCCTTCTTTATCGCCTCCTCGCGAGTAGATCATAACTCACAAACAGTCCAGTCTTGCGTCTCTCTTGAAAAAACGTGAAGACTGCATCATCAATTTCAGGAGATCGTCCTTTCTTGGGTCCAGTGAATTTCCTTCGTGACGCCTCACACCCGCTGATCGCTGCCTTGTGTTTCCGCCATAGTTGAACGTTGCTTTCATCAACTCCAAAAATTGCAGCGGCTTTGCGGTTTCCATTCTCCTCTGCGCACCGAATAACTTCACGTTTGAACTTTGCCGTATATGAGAGTCGTTTAGATTTCAGGTGTCCCTCTTCCATAACTACGGTACACGACAAATTGAAACAAGCACCTCCCACGTTTCAACAACTAAAGATCAGCTGGATTCAGACGAGATTGCGCACGTCTGTTGAGAAAGGCCCCGCCTCTATCGGTATGACTCATCGGGCCACAGGCGTAGCGTCGGATTTTAACGCATTGGTAACATCCAATATTATTCAATCAGTCGCCCCGTGGGCAAGGGGTGGTTGAAGGAAAGGTGCGGATTAGAATCGCGAACTAACTTTTTTTTCGTTTAAGAAGTCGCCAAAAAGTGGGTGCGGATTAGATTCGGGTGCGGTTTAGATTCGAGAATATACGGTAAATTACTGCCCATACTTGGCTCAGCATGTTTCAAATGACAGCTGCAACTGCTTTAATTCTGTCCTGTAAGTGAATCTTGAAAGAACAGGCAATGTCATTATGTACCCCTCCAAAGAGTTTAAGGTATAACATACTGAATATCATTATGTAACAAGGAGACATTCAGTAAATATACATATTTTCAGCTTTCAACAAGAATGATCCATACATAGTAGTTTGTACATAGTATTAATCCTTTTATAATATAATTTTATTATTGTGTGGTTTAAAAACAACATATACCGCTGAGTTAATAGTCACAAATTTCATAATTTAAAACAACACCCTTTAACACTGTTTATGTCGACACTGCCCAAACTTGTTAGGCTGTTTGTTTAAAGTGGTTCTTAAAATGCAGTGTGCAAATGGACATTCAGAAACAGGTTTTAAAGTTCTGAGAATTTCAGAGCATTAGGACCAGAAGGTGATCAAAAAGGGAAGAAAACTAGTTCAATTTGAAAGCCTGCAACAAACGAAATATCTAGTATGCACACACGAAAAAGCAAGATTGGTGAGAAAATGTTTTAAGTTTTGGATATGCATACTAGCGAGTCACCCTGTTACAGCCAGTACTTTATTGATAAATTTTGTATCATTCTAATCCTGACTTAAAATGTGGCCAAGGCATATCATTACATGTTAATACAAGTATGTGTCAGTAATGTTGTGTCAATGTCTGCAAATGTACTATCTTTAGTGATCATTTTCAACAACCCAGCTGCAGGTTATATGGCATGTGGTAACCTTACCAGTACAAAACACAAATAGCTGCCATATATCCATGCTGACTATCCAGTATGGTATTATAACAGAGACTGGAACTTGGAAATAATGTAGTTATTACATATGAGACTATAAAATGTCTCATTACATTGTAGTTTTGTAGTATGGACGGCAGTATAATGGACTCTTAATACATACCCATTTTCTTTTCTGTATTAAGTCTCAAACAGCACAAGGTACTACCTGTACTGCCATTATACTGACACATCAACTGAAAAGACAAAGCAAGGGAGTTTGACATCAGACTGCCTCAAGACTCATATTGTATATCCCACGAGTTCACTCTTACTCCAAATAATGAGTTTGCTGTCCTCCATGAATTGTCTGTGCCACCCCTAGTATTCATATATGACTGTTAACTGGCTCATACATTAGGAACTTCTCAGAATACTGGTGCACTTGGACTGTCAAAATTTAGTTTGGCATTGAGCTGATGTGTGGCATACGAGTACATCCACTACCTTCATGATTCTCTCACATCTTACATATTTATGTTATTTATATAACCTATTTATATTATGCAGCAACAATAACTTGTTTTAAATAAAGGAAACAATTCTGAAATGATTTCCCTGATGTTTCTCAAATGCTCTGGCAAAAATTGAGGATGAATACACTTTTACAATTTTAAGATAAACTTACAAAGGAACAATGAAAAATCATTATACAAAATATCTCTTTTCCAATGTATGTAAAATGTTATGCATGTCAAAAGATCAGTCACCATTCAGGTCACATGCTCAGAATCTATGCACTGTAATTATTGTGATAAAAGTCACAATCTTGTATGCCATTCCAGATGGCAACACTAGCGCAGATGCAAGAGAACCTAACAGTCTTACAACTACAACCACAGCTCAACTTTAGACTGAACACATAACAACACATTTCCAACTCTTACACTTGTAAAGCTGTTCACACTACTTAACAATTATTATTTTACTTTGTTAAGTATTTACCAAATTGAAAAATGAAGACTTGATTCTTCAGGGGTGTTATACTGTGTTGACTGGTAAATAGCTACAACCATTTCAGAGCAGCTCAACATTGCTGAGAATCTGAAATCTTGTGAAGTGAAAAATGTTCCAGATTTTAAAAGTATCCATATTTTACGTTGTGTAGAATAAGCCATTTCATTAAAAAAACATATGATGTTAAATTTGAACATCATATAAAGTAAATTAGGGTTTATATATTTGAAATTCTAGATCTAGCATTTCCAAACAAATAGCCTTAGTTGAAAGTCTGTCAAATATTCCTACAGTCATCACTAGTACTAACAGACTTGGCACGACTGATCACACTTACCACAGATTTATAGGTTTGGTGACATTGCAACCACATGCTTTATAAAAACAAACACTGTACCACACAACACAAATCACATGTAGTTGTAAGCAGTTTAGATGAAGATGTGTTGTATGGTCTACTCAGTTAAAACAAAGTGCCATTTGTCTAAGTATGCAGACTGTTCTGTCACACCAAAAAACACGAGGTAAAGTATTACAATGCGCGTGTTTTGGGGTTTAATTTACCACACTGAGCACATGTTGCACAACTAAACAAAACACAACACTGCTGAAAAGGAGAAAACATTGGAAAGGAAAAGAGTAATGGATATTTTTGTAAAAGAATTGACTCAACAGTGTTTGGCTCATGGAAAAGAAATGTATATAATGCATATTCAGTTAACCCCACACTGTACATAAAAACTGACTTAGTTGCAAATAACGATTACCCTGAAGAAACCGACAAAATAAGGACACCAACAATAATAAAACTTGGGCAAAAAGAAACACAGAAAAAATCCAGATAATTCAAAATACATTTAAGAAAAGATACTGTTCAAAATAAATGATACTGTTTAAAATACACATTGAAGTCAGAATTATAAATAAGGGACGTAAGACATTTCATGAATCATTATTCTTGCATAAATGAAAGTGTTCTACAGTTTCTGCTGGACATACAAATCACATGGTTTCAAACTGGCTCTGTTATGAATGAGCAACACATTACTGGAAGCTCTGTATACTCAAAACTCTTAAATGGAAGTGCAGCAGAAATCTTCTGCAACATGGTTCATCACATAACAGACTGTTTTTGTAGGATTCATTCTGTTTTGGCATATCATATTAAAACTGACATACGTGCTGCTGTCAACCACAACAAATTAAAAGTATATTTTACTCTTTTCAGTAGTACAGTCAAAACCAACACAGACACTTGCAACATGTGATCAGGCTACCAGTTTCAGCTTAAAGAGCCATCATCAGGTCTATGACAGAAAACCATGAAAATCAAACTCTGTACATTTTGATAAGAGGAAAAACTCCCCCTTTTTTACAATTACATATATAAAATGTATATCAATATCTAAAAGTACAGAGTTTGATTTTCATGGTTTTCTGTAATAGGCCTGATGATGGCTCTTTGAGCTGAAACTGGTAGCCTGATCACATGTTGCAAGTGTCTGTGTTGGTTTTGACTGTACTACTGAAAAGAGTAAAATATACTTTTGCATGTTCATACCAATGGGGATATCTAATATTAAAATCACAACAATTTAGTTTCGTCAATACATGCTACGTGTTTCAGTTGTACTGAACATCCTGAGGCATTTAAATACATGACTTTAAAACACAAAACAAAACGCATATATTACACAATTTGTGAGATCTCACTAATTGTGTAATATATGCATTTTGTTTTGAGTTTTAAAGTCATGTATTTAAATGCCTGAAGATGGTCAGCGCAACCTAATCATGTACTATATATTGACAAAACTAATAAAATTTGTTGCGGTTCACAGCAGCACATACGTCACTTTTAACATAACAGACTGAATACACTACAGGACAAGTCATTCCAAATGGCAGCAGCCAACTTATGCTAAGTAAAAGCAAGTGAAGTTGAAAATACTGTAGCAGGTCATTGTTTAAATGTGTGATATGTTCACATTTGTAACAAGTGACATCAATGTCATAAAACAGTGAATGATAACTTTCACATCATTTCCACCTTAAAGACCCACTCCATATGCACAAAGTCCAGCTTCCTTGGTTTAACACACTTATCCCTAAGCAGAATTAGTTTTTGAGGACTCATTTTGCCTTGCATAAGCATACTAAACACATCACTTTATGAACAATTCATCAAGTGACTGTATTAGTATAAATGATAATTAAAAGAATAAGCATGCAAAAGGAATCTGTGTTCTACCAGTTTCAAGGAAATAAACTAAACTTATCTCCCTCACCCTACCAGTGGTGTAGCTAGGTTTTTTTTGGCGCCCAAGGTGAATAATCACAACGGCCACCCCGAACAGAAATTATAAACTTAAAAAAATCACTATTATTCATTGAATTTCCTGTTATTTTCTCAATATTTTAAAAATTGCCGAGTGCAGAAAATCAAATTTTTTCATTAAATTATTCATTTTGTTGCCCACTTTGCTGCCCAGGGCAGCTGCACCACTCGGCCCCTCCCCCCTTCCCTGCACACAACCTACCGAAACAATTTCTCTGTCTCTTTTCCTTCTAATTCAGTATACAGAAATGAAAATGGACACTTAATATCTTTTCTTTCTGAACTTCTTTAATTACAAAAGATCAAATTGCATTTGGGCAAGGCAGCATAAAACAAATTCTTTGTACCTGTTTATAAACCTGTGTGATTCTTACTTTTGAAGCCATAAATATTATTGCATTCTTAAAACATTCCACCAACATTTTATACCTTTTTTCTTTGTGAAGAATCACATAATCACAGGTTCAAAAAAATGATGGCAAATTATGCATAAATCAGTTATTACACTCCATAACTTGAAAAGTACATTTAGATTGTGGTCTTCTGGGTTATGATGTGATGTAGTCTTCTAGGTGTTCACCAACATTTTGGAGGAACCTGTTGCCTACATTTTCTACTCTACAGATAGGTGTGGTAGGTTCTGCCAAACATCAGTTAATCTAGTTAATTGATGTGATGTACACAACTATGCAGCATAACAACCCAGAGAATCACAATCAAAATTTTCACTACCACTGACCACAGGCTTCATATTTCAAAATACACACACATAAAACATATCTTACTGATGTTTGCTACAGCCAATATTATAATCAGTCTGCAAAATACTTTAATAATATATTCTTAAAAGAAGACAGTCAGTATTGACAATCTATGTCAATACTTGCATACAAGCAAAACAGGACAAGACACATCACATTTCAATAAATAACGCAGACATATATTAACCCTTTCACCCCCACATTTTTGCAAGCACTAACATGCCCTCCAAACCAGATTTTCTTAAGAGTTATTATTTTAATGATGTTGGATGGAACAAGATAGGCAATGTACATATAACATAACATTGTGGCACATTCACATAACTATTTTGCAGTGAAAAAAAAAAAACAATACATTCTGTGCGTGTTGTTATTGAGGTACATGTCACTGTCAACTATATAAAAATATTGCATTTTGCATAACAGTGCTTTTATGGTAAACTTATGTCACAGTCAACAATGCAAATTATACATACCAGTTGTTGAAAGAAATTATATTCCAACTAATTTGCATTCTTTCACACATTACATATAAATACTGCATTGAAACAAAAGAATGTTCTTTTTTTATATTATTCACACCGTGCATTGTCATCAATGAAACACAAAACACTCAACCAAACAAACGCACTCATATTATTATTATTATTATTATTTTTTCAGATATATATTACAATCCCTGTAAACCAGTCCTACATGTTTCGATCCCATTCTGCGATCATCATCAGGCGCACTTGTGAGAGTATAAATTACATAAACTAAAACCAACAATATTAGTACATGTTGAGACACTACTGTCCTATCCATCTGCATATAAACAACCAATTCTCTCTATACAGTAGACCAAGGATCCACCCTGCAGTGATCGCCTACAATTTTAACAATCTGTTAACCATTTTATAGTTTTAACATGTACTTATATTGTTATATTGTTGGTTTTAGTTTATGTAATTTATACTCTCACAAGTGCCCCTAATGATGATCGCAGAAAGGGATTGAAACATGTTGGACTGGTTTACAGGGATTGTAATACATAATAATAATAATAATAATAAAATAATAATAATAATAAAGAAGAAGAAGAAGAAGAAGAAGAGTGCATGTGTTCGGTTGAGTGTTTTGTGTTTAAAAGAATGTTCATTTGCTCATGGCCTTCTTTAGATGTACAATTTGGGGAAACAGATTGTAATGACAGTCATTGCATAGTTTCTCTGTATTCTTGCCTTAGTTATCCAGCATGCAAAGCGCATCTTTATATGCAGCATTATATTGTCATGTGTGGCCTGTCTGGCTGTATCATATTTCTCTGCATTATTCATAAATGGCACAATTTTTTTTTGGGGGGGGGGGGGGGGGGGGGGGAATTATTGAACGTATTGGTCTGAAACATTTCTCATTCAATGAAGAATTCAGCGATATATTATCATAAATGTATGTAGGTCTTCATGTAAAGTACACACCACTGTTGCCACATTTTAATGAAACTTAAATTTTCTCAACATATTTTCACAAAAAACCTCAAATATCAAATTTCATGAAATTCTGGCCACTGGAAGCCAAGTAGTTCCATGCTGAAGGACGGACAGACAGATAGACAGACATGAAGCTAAAAGTTGCTTTAGCTTTGTGAACGCACCTAAAAAAAGTTGATTGCCTCTTCGCCTTACATTCTTTGAACAGGTATGAAAACTCATACATTCTGAGAATGATATAAGATGAGTGTATTTGGCAGCAGTGTAAAGATAAAAATAACCTAAAATGAGTATATTCAGGGCTAGTCCTGGAAGGGTTGAACCAAATGAAATTACTGATTCAAATCTTTCAAAAAGTAACATCAATGCTACTCTTGGTCCCTATAATCTTACAACAGGAAACAGAAATTTATGAAACATCCCTTCAATAACTTCACCCTCTCTGCACAATACATACTTTGTTCGCTTATAAGCTAGCTATTTGTCAACATACATTCATCAGTCTTATGCAAAAACTAACAGTAATCTGTCTAATAGATAGAAGCAACTGAAAACAGAAACTACAGAAGAATCAGACTATGAATTTCTCGGTAAATCACAAACAGAACTAAAATACATAAATCTATTTATATATCACAGTTTCCCTTGCCTCTCTACCACAAAGATAACCCCCAAGATAAAAAAAAAAAAAAAAACCTGAATTCATGGTGTTTCTTAAAATTGTTCATATCACTGATTAAAATAAAACGTTTGTGACTTTCATGTATGCTGTTACCAATATCAATACATATACATTTGTGACTTGTCCACAGGAGATGCTTTGTAATCTTGACTTAACTGCATTCCCAGGCAAAAGACTAGAGGACATTTTAAGTCCACAGCCTTTCTACTGAACTAGCTTCAGAGATTAATATAATTCTACAGTACTGTTTCAACTTTACATATTTACAACTTTACATCCCAGTTGCTTCCAGAAAGAGGTGACACCTGTATCACAATATATTTCACTCTGATTATAAATATAAAAATGTATATCAAAGAGTACTTTCCAATATATCACTGTCAATTCTTTTGGTATGATTTAAGTTCACTTGATATTGCTCATACATTACAAATACCAAAATTAACAATGTAGCTGGTTTACCTTTGATAAAATTCTATACCATCTTGTAATCAAGTGTCATATATAGGAAGTGGATGTGCTTCTGAATTGAGTACATATTTATCAAGGCTGAGTATGTGTGGATCGTCACTGAATAACAGGTACAAGTACTTGAGTGTTTCACCCAAGAAGAAAGATTCCATCATATCCCGTGGACGGGTGTTTAATGGGTTACGAACATTGCCAACAGACGTATAACCATTTGCAACCTTCGTATACTTCTCAAATGCCTGTAAATATACAGAAGCAATACATTATACAGCTGGACTTACATCTACAAAAGCAATAAGCACCACCTTGAAAATTTTTCAGAAACCTAACAAAATTAACATTAATTCTCTTAACATCAAGGTCAACACAGAACTGTAGTCTGTCCAGTGGTTAGTGTTTGGTGAATTCTTTGGACATAGACTACGATGCAATTAGACACAGCAGAGTCCTGGATATCCAACCTTCGGTCATCCACACTCTGCTTTATCCGACACAACCATACGACATGTTATTTACAATTTTGTGCTGTGTGCGCACATATATTCACATGTTAATCAATTTAAAATCCACTGTTCAATTTCCTTGATTGAAATTTATTTCCTCAAACAATAGTCCTGTACTCTACTATGTTAGTTGTACTGTAGAATTACTATTAACAAACCAAATTTGTACTTATACTGCACTTCCATTTAATCTGTTATTTGTTTCACATTATCTGACTTTTTGGTAATCTGACCACCCATCGGTCCTGTTTAGGTTGGAGAATTGGGACACTACTGTACTGATATGTGGGCTGGGATAGCGTAGTCGGTTATAGCGACTCGCTACGGGCTGGTCGGTCCAGGGATCAAATCCCAGTGGGGGCGAGATTTTTCGCAGCCGTCCAGACCGGCCCTGGGGCCCACCCAGCCTCCTGTACAATGGGTACCAGGGTCTATTTCCCAGGGGTTAAAGCGGCCGGGGCGTGGAGTTGACCACCCACCCCCATCTAGCGCCAAGGTTAAAGAAAGGGTAGAGCCATACCTTACTCCCCCTCTGGGCCTTCATGGCCTGTTCTAGGGAGAATTTTACCTTACTGTACTGATATCTATTATTGAAATACCAGCCTGAAATATTTTGGGCCATTCAAATCCAGTATATTTATGTAGGTAACAAAATAATGAAGTGAAATATGTTTCACAAAAGTCAAAGATATCAATCTATGTATGCATCTTGCTGTCTTGTTTTGTTACAATGATCTGTTTGGGAATTCATAAAAAATGATTAGTGCAGAAAGGACACACTCTAAATATATTCTCTCTTCCTAATAAATGATCATGCAACAATATAAAGCAAAGGGCTTAATTAATTAAACAATTCAATTTTCAATTTCCAATTATTATTCTAATTATGTAGGTGTCTGGACCTCCAGCTGCAAGGTTTCAGCTTTTTCTAATGGGAATAACTGAGTAGGTGCCTCCCCACCTTTCTCCCCAAGGATGGAAACCAATCCAGTTTCTGAAACACTGTTATTTTACTGTGATTCGTGGCCACTAAATGATGGACAAACCCCGAAACTTAGTCCTAAAAATTATTACTCAATCTTCATTCTCAAAATAATCTCCTTATGAAGTAAATTAAGTGGATAAACTAATGTATACGTTTTGGATTCCTTACTGTTATAAACACTGTATTCGTGTTGGCTTTCTTTCTAATTGTCTTACATTTACCTTTACCCCAGACTTGCTGTTTTGTCAAATGAGACTGCAAGAATAACAGTTTGAAACAGAATCAAGGAAAATCACCATGACCAGTACTGTAAGATGAGACGAAGGAACAGTCTTAAGGAGCAACTGAAAAATGTAAAGGTGAAATAAAGCTCAAAGCACAAATTCTATTTGTTTCCAGCACAGTCACTTTACCTGGAAGATCTGCCATCCCCATTGTTGGTATGTTTGGTTCCCAGTGATCTGGTACATATACCACAGACTTTCAACAAATTCAGGTCTTAGTAGGTTATGGGCATCATTAGTTTTAACAGACATATCTCCGGCAGTTCCTTCCTGTTAAGAAAATAATGTGTATATATATACAGGTAATCCACTCAATTCCTGGTACAAGGTATTCTTAAGCAGTTGACATTCAGGAATTCAAAAAAACCCTAGCTGTTTTGTAATCCAAATGCTTATCACCACCAATATAAATGTCAGAAAATGACCTCTATAAACAGCCAGTTCAATCTAGTTCATTATTTTAGGATCCATTCCCATTTTAATTTTCTTATTGGTCATGCTGATATAATGAAGTAAAAACTGAAATTCAAACTGAAAATAAAGTAAACAGACAGTATTTCTAGTGAAAATTTTTCTTTTGTACAAGTTACTTCATTCACTTAAGTATTTAACTGCATCTACCAGCTTACCTGGATATTGAAGTATGTGATTTCTGGTGCTAAAAATGTTGGCTGCAGAGCATACATTTGGTAACATGTGATCATAAGTTCCTCAGCAAGTAGCATGTGTTCTTGTGGCAGGCCATTGTGCACTCCCAGTGCAAGAGTGCCAGGTAAATAACATGCTAAATGATCCTGTGAAAATGATTTGGCAATACTAAAGGTAAAGGTATGATAAAGTTGTCCCTTAATAGCTCTGTTGTAAAATTTGTTCTTCAGACAGTGAGACCCAACTACTCATTAGTCATTCAGCCTCTTGCTACTGGATAACTTTATGGTGACAGAAACTGTAACATTTAAAGTAATCGTGTGAAGCCTAGTTGACCACAGTCCATGAGCAGGGTACTGCTGAAAACACCAAAGGTTGGCTAAAGTCAATGCCAACAACATGCCAATTAGTTTATAGAGCCCTGTGGAATATATATATCCCTGTAGCTGGTGTGCTGTGTCAACAACCCAAGTAAAATGGGAGCTATTTTAGTCAGTATTTTCCCTCCAAAAAAAATCCAGCTGCTAAGGGGTAATCAGCATACCAACTTTAACTAGACACAGGATTGCAAAGACACATGCAGGGTTCATTCAGCACTGTCACCAGTTTGTCATCAGTATTACTAAAACATAACCTGTCTTTTCTTGGCACTGGGTCCAGCATGTGGATGATGTTAAACAGAGACTCTTTTGTGCTAACTAAACCACTCTCACTATTACCGTCACTGCTAATTACACATTTATTATCAACAGCACTGCAGTTATTTGTATCCAGATTGGAATCACTATCTGCAAGTTCATTCAGCATAACAAGCAGTTATTTATTCCCTCCGAAAAAATTGGTTTGGTTTCAGTTTAACTTCAGTATTCCTGGACTTTTGCATAAGGTGTTCCAAACTGCAGGACATTTGAGTCATTTTAAGTAAAAATGCTATATAAACATATGCTCCATTATCAGTCGTTACACGGTTATCACTGTTATGGGCATTTTATGTACATACATGACCATAACCAAAAATGGTAAAATACAAGTTTTATCATTCTGCATACCTAAATATAAAGTTATATGTCAGACAACATCATGAAAGACAGAGATCCATTAATTCTTAACCTAGTGTACAAAATGTATCCAATAACACTACAAAAACAAAGGCAGCAATTAAGCCTTACCTACTGTATGCATGACATCAAAACAAAATTGTGTTTCAGATAATACCAAAAAAGAAAGACATTAATTTTTGGTTCTGTTACCAAGTTGGTTATGTCAGTTTATGTAGTTTAATTATCCAGGCATATCACTTTTGTCAACCACATACAAAATTCTATCCAACATCCTTCTGTCAAGGTTAACTCCATAAGCACAGAAATTATTGGGGAGCATCAGTGTGGATTTAGATGTAACAGGTCGACTACTGATCATATATTCTGCATTCATCAAATACTTGAGAAAAAATGGGAATACAATGAGGCAGTGCATCAGCTATTTATAGACTTCAAGAAAGCCTATGATTCAGTTAGGAGGGGGGTCTTGTATAATATTCTCATTGAATTTTGTATCCCCATGAAACTAGTAAGGCTAGCAAAAATGTGTCTAAATGAAATCTATAGCAGAGTCCAGGTAGGCAAACATTTGTCCGACACATTTCCTATTAAGAATGGTTTGAAACAAGGAGATGCTTTATCGCCACTGCTTTTCAACTTTGCTTTGAAATATGCCATTAGGAAGGTTCAGGCAAACCAGGAGGGCTTGAAATTAAATGGTACAAATCAGTTTCTAGTTTATGCTGATGATGTTAATATATTGGGCATAAGCATACATGCTACAAAGAAAAACACAGAAGCTTTAGTAGTCGCAAGTAAGGAGATTGGTCTAGAAGTAAATGCTGAGAAAACTAAGTACATGGTCATGTCTCACAATCAGAATGCAGGACAAAATCACAACATAAAGATAGATAATAAATCCTTTGAAAGGGTGGAACAGTTCAAATAATTGGGAACAACCCTAATGAATTGAAATTCCATTCATGAAGAAATTGAGAGCAGACTGAAGTCGGGGAATGCTTGTTACCATTCGGTGCAGGATCTTCTGTCTTCCAGTTTGCTGTGCAAAAATATAAAGGGTAAGATATAAAGTGGGGTCAAAAGGCTGACTCGGGTCCTGGTGGGGTATACCAATGCCAATAGGTATACACCATTAAATATCAGGAAATGCCCCCTGTAACGGGGTTGGGCCAGCAAGTCCTATCTCTCACCTCCAAGTGGTGGCCCTGGTAATATGCTCTGAGGTGAGAGCTCAGAATGTAGCTGAGAGAGAAGGACGAAAGGCGAGTTTCTGGCGCCTTAAAACGGGAACATTGGGCTAAGGGAAGGAAAACCCTGACAGAAAACCAAGGGGGAGGGGGGCCTCTGTAGGTGGGTAAAACCAGCCTCCCTAGGGGAAGGAACCCTGATTACAAACCTGGTCCTCCAGGGTGGGGGTTGAGCATAGGGCCAACAACCTTATCTCGGAAAAAAACGTGTTACGAAACCTCATGATAAGCCTTGATGGAAGTGGAGGCAAATTGTCGAGGAAGCTAAGGCCCACCCCGGGCTGTGATACTAAGGAAGAAGAAGACGAAGAAGATATAAAGAACTAAAATTTTGCCTGTTGTTTTGTATGGGCATGAAATGTGGTCTCTCACATTGTGGGAGGAACATACATAGGCTGAGGATGTTCAAAAACAGGGTGCTGAGGAGGATATTTGGGCCTAAGAGGGACGAGGTAACAGGGGAGTGGAGAAGACTACATAACGAGGAACTTAATGATCTGTACTCATCACTAAGTGTTATTCGAGTGATCAAATCAAGAAGAATGAGGTGGGCGGGGCATGTAGCACGTATGGGTGAGGGGAGAGGTGCATACAGGATTTTGGTGGGGAGACCTGAGGGAAGGAGACCACTTGAAAGACCCAGGCATAGATGGGAGGATAATATTAAAATGGATCTTCAAGAAGTGGGATGGGGGGGCATGGACTGGATTGATATGGCTTAGGATAGGGACAAGTGGCGGGCTCTCATGAATGCGGTAATGAACCTTCGCGTTCCATAAAATGCGAGAAATTTCTTGACGAGCTGAGGACCTGTTAGCTTCTCAAGCAGGACTCTGCTCCATGAAGTCAGTTAGTTAGTTATGTTACAACATGGGTGAAAAAATCAGTTTTGGTTAGATAATATCAAAGAAAGTCAATTTTCAGTCATGTTATGCTGATTACGTTTCAAAATAACCTCCACCATTTTGTATGCACAATTCTGCACGTCTCAAAAGAGAATTTGTTACCTTTCTGATAATTTCAACATTTCCCCTTACACAGTCAGTGGATTGCATGATTCACTGCAATATTTCTGCCTGCAGTTTTTGCTGGTACACCATGTTCTTCATGTGCCCCCACAAGAAATAGTCACTTGGCATGAGACCTGGTAACCTCATAACTATGTAAACTAAAGTTAACTAACTCAAATAACATAATCAAAAATTTATGTTTTTCTTTTGTGGTATTATCTGATACATAATTTTCTTTTGATGTTGTACTTAACTGCTGCCTTTGTTTTGTTGTGTTATCGGATACAGGTTGTACAGTAAATTAAGAATTAAAGCATATCTTTCTTCCATGGTGTCGTCTGATATATAACTTATTTTTGTCTCCAGTATAATAAAACATGTGTATTTTACCATTTTCAGTTATGGCCATACATGTACATTAAGGCTTGTAGCAACATAATGGTTGACAATGGAGCATAAGTTGATGTAGCACTTTTTCACTCAAAATGGTTCATAAAATGACATCCTGAAGTCTGGTGCACCTTATGCAGAGCACCCTGTTTATACATCATCTCATTGTGGCTGCAACACTTTGAACAATATTTCATGTAAACGGATGGGTATGTATAAAGAGACACTTTACGTGACTAATGACTACTAGCATGGTCTGAGACGAGATGGACAAATACTCATCACTTTTTTCCACTGACATAAGTAACTAAGGAGGCCTATAAATCTGGTACCAATTTGCATTTATTGTTTTCATTTTTTATTTTGATGGTTTTTAAGCAAGTTTATGACTAACAAACAAGAGCCCATCACATCTGTTCAGTTATCAGCTGCAAACACACAGCCACAGTGTTACCAAACAAGCCGACATACACTGAGTTCATACATATTCACACTCAGTGACATGAAACATTTACTTTTCTGTACCACACAAGAATGGACATATTTTGTAAAGGCAGTCATGGGTCTTGGAGCAGTATACAGCCAAGAAATAAGTATGAAACCCAACACCAAGTTCAAATTAATTATGTACTGCACATACAGATGAAGAAAATATTAAAACAACTTACACACTGTGAACAAAAAGATTATATCCACAAACTTCTTTAGGCATACCATTTTTGGTTTGAAGTCCCTTCCACCAGCCAGAAGTTCCCCAACAAATAAATATTTATTCTGAGCTGTCCTTCTTGTTAGGTGTTTCATCACTCCAGAGATAGCTTCTATGAAGTCATCTCGTAGACTGCAAAGCAATATATTAATGACAAATCACTGATCATGTGTTACTTTAATTATGGAGATACAGTTCAGAACCATGTATCAGAACTAAACTCCTATGTCATTGCGATTTTATTGGACAAATGCCCCTGCTAGACATGAGAACAGATATTTCTGTTCTGATGAATGTGAAGTTCCAAACATTATTGCAGATATCTAACTAAATTTACATTATTGCAGATATCTAGAAGTTCTTGGGTTAACAGCTACCCTTTTAAAGTACATAATCTCAGTTTTCGTACTGCCAATATAACAATGATGTTCATAAAGCACTTTTTCTTTAAAGTCATGTATTACAATGTAACATTTAACATTTCATATGAAGACCTGTAAAGACGATATCTGTAGAAACTGACTCCACGGAGCAGATTTCTTCATCAGAAGCTAACAGTTCTTCAACTATTGAAGAAATTCCCAGCATTTTATGGAGCCTGACACTTCATTACCATGGTCACAAGAGCCTGACATGTGTTCCCAACCTGAGCCAGATGAATTCAGTCCATACCCTCCCATGCTAGTTATCTTTAAGATCCATTTTAATATTATCCTCCTATCTATGCCTCAGTCTTTCAGGTGGTCTCTTACCTTCAGGTTTCTGCACCAATCCCCTGCATGCATTTTTCTTCTCCCCCACACATACCACATGTTCTGCCATCTCATCGTCCTTGATTTGACAACTCCATATTTCATACAGAGATATTATATACATAACCGAACATAACAATTTTGTGCCACCGAAATTCTTACTTACTAATCTATTGTTTGTCCAGTCTGTATCCACTGCTTTAACAGGTATTCATAGTAACTGTCACCTCGCGCACCCAGAGTAATCGTTGAATATGAACGGAAATGTCCTGTGTTTGCATTGATGAAGATGGGAACGAGGCCTTCAGTCTTTTCAAGTCCATGGACATGTAGCGACACTTTGGCTGCTGAATCCTACCCAGAATAGGGAAGGTATACATAAGTTTTTCAGAACTCTATCCACTTGTTTAAGTTAAACAATATTAATCACAAAGACATAAACAATTCTTGAATTTCATCTGAAAAAAGCACCATCTTCAACAGTCCAATCTAGTTTCAAGTATTATCAATTATAATTTTCTGAGAAATTTTCATGATATTATAGTTGACACCAGTTATGTTTTGACAAACAAAGTCTACCTTCATATGAGTAGCTGTATGATTCACAACCAAACCTACACCCCTGTGATACTGAAAATGCTCATGTTATGTACCACATTCCATTAGTAACCAGAAAAATTCATATATGGTGTGATGTTAATGCTAAGAATCGTAGGCCCACATTCTTGTGTCACATACTTAACCCTTGATAAGATGATACTGATCACAATGATACATAGAAGTTTATTTCATACCTGACAAATAACACATCACTCTTGTGTTGTGAAGTTTTTTCCGTTAACAACATTCAGAAAAGTTACCATCATTATTCTGAGACCTAACTGAAACTCCTTGGTTGAAATGTTGAGTTATTCAATTTTAAAAACAGTGCAATATAAATTACCACTGCCAATTAAAGGGCACGTGAACTACACATTTGAGTCATTCTTTGAAGAAATAGTAAACAAAAAAACTTACATGTTTCAGCAGAACCACACATCAGCACAAATAGACACAGTAACAGAATCCCATAAATAATAAAATTAATTAACTGCATGCAACACTTACTTCAAACTTTGGATCTCCTGTACAACGACTGAGATCACGGAACTCCAGCTGGATTGTCGTGACCTCTGAGGTACTGCTATCGGGACTCCACTTAGGAGAGTGGGCCTTACGAGTAGCAAGGTTTACATCTGAATATGGCACGCCAGAATCAGAATTAAAACATGGAAGCAACCGTGTCCCCAAATCTACCTGAAAAACAATTTCCAAAAAATTATAAACTAAATAAATACATTCAGATAAAAACTTCCATGACTGGTATAACATTGCCTCATGCAAGAATGTAAGTTTAGATATCTTACTGCCAGTAACTGGATGGAAGAGACGATAAGATGACTCATATTTTAAAATACTTACTCTTTGTGGCCACAATGAATTTTAAGGTGCATCACCATCACAGATTATTTGTTGCATGCCACTATAAAAGCAATTCCATAACAGAGCTCTTCTCAGATTTCCTTTTCTACTCACTTGTCCTAATGTGACTTTATTCTTACATTAAGTCCTTTGGTAAAGGTAAAAAAAGTCCCTGTGTTTAAATAAGCATGACACCATGTATGTGCATAGGGGTACAGATATATAATTCCACACGTTATTAATGATGAAACCAGGCAGAGCAGCCTACTACTCAATAGGTACTGGGGTTCTTTCCAGGGGTAAAGTGGCTGGGATATCAAGTTAAGGCCTGAAGTTCAGAATGAGGGGAGCTATAGCTCTACTCCCCCTACATACCTTCACAGTCTGGATAGCAAATACATTGCCTTGTTTTACCTTTGCCAGTTGGAGGTGTCAGCCTCATGTGCAGCCAATTTCCTGCTGGGCAAAGAGCCCGCAGTACCCACTGGGTGGAAAGGAGGCTGGATAGGCCCGACAGTTGGTTTGGATGCAGTGGCAAAATAAAAATCTCTGCCTGTACCAGAAAATGAACCCAGAATTTCCTTTTTACTTGTTCATGTATTCATGTTTCTGTTGCCATGTTCTCAGCTTCTCACCTTATCATGATACCAACATAATACATGGTAATTTAACCTTTAAATTAACTGCATTCACATACACAAATGCACATAAAAAACCCTAGAGATTCATTTATATAGTTAGGCAACAAGGAAATTTGCTGCACTTTTAAGACATACTACATACTCTCCGCTTTATTTTCCACAAAATGCCATTTATTTCATAATTTTATCTTTTTCTGTTCAAAAATACTCACGTTTTTCATAACTCATGCGCAAAAATTTAAATGCCAACCCGGTTGTTTAAAGGTTAATGAACATGATTATTTCCATTCTCATAGTGTCAACAACAAATAATACTGAAAAAATATACATCTGAATACTTACCGCTTTGTCAAGGAACATTTTGTCTCCTGAAAGATGATACGAACTCAGCAGGCTGCCCAGTACTCGGATTGTTACTTCAAATAGATTCACATCTCGATTCACATCAAAGTGCAGACTATTATCAACCCACTCTCTTGCTTCAGCAAACTCTAATAAACAAGAAATCACACACAGTAATAAACAAAAATTCACAGTAATGGTTAAAAATGTTGGTACCATTAAACATCACTCCAACAAAATTTTTAATTTTCAAAGTCAAACACAATTAATCAAATATTTTCCAATGTTCCACTCTGTGAGAATTTCATTAACAATTATCCCGAATCCTTTGCTTCCAGATAAATTCCAAATTAGTCTGGGACAGCCATTAATCCCTGGTGAAACTGACAGAAAATAACAGGATCCAACTGGTATGGGTGCCAGGATGCATGGCAATTGATGGTAATGAAACAGCTGATCAGTGAGCCAAAGAAGGCTCCTCACATTCACTCATAGGACCCGAGCCTGCACTTGGTATATCTGCAAAGGTTGCCACGGGGGTGATCAGGGACTGGACGAGCAGGAAACACGGGAGCACTGGCAGTCCATACACAGACAAAGGCAGGCTAAGGGCTTTCCTAACAGGCTCTCTGTGAAAAAAGCTGGAAAATTGCTCAATCTCAGCAGAAACCAGCTAAGAATAATGACAGGGCTGCTAACAGGACACTATCATTTAAAAGGGCACCTATTTAAACTGGGGCTGGCAAACAGTCCTGAGTGTGATAGATGCAAACAGGCATATGAAACATCCTCACACATTCTTTGTGACTGTGAGGCTTTGGCCACATTAAAATTTAGGCACCTGGGTTATTTTATGAAACCAGGTGACTCTGAGGACATCTCTGTCAGCAGGATACTGCACTTTGTTCAAGGTATGGGGCTGCTGAATGAATCAGCTAAAGAGCTGCACAAAAGATTGATTACAGTTGAACTGCACAGATCACTGCGGTGCCTGCCCTTCTGTATTCTATTCTATTCCATCCTGAATACTTATGATGTTTGGATCATCTTTGCTAATGACAAAGTTTATAAATATCTGTGTAATCTGTGGGTGTGGGAAGACAAAGAAATGGTGTCACAAGAATGACACAGGATAGAGAAATACCACCCATACTACTTGTCTCAGTAAAATATCTCTTTTAATATGCATACACACAGTTAACTATAGGTGTCAAGTACATAGCAAAAGTTATTCTTGTCAGTGATGTGGGATTTCTTGTGAATTTTTGAAAGGTCAACAATTCATTACCAAATTGTGAGGGTACAATGCCTGCAGACATATTTTCACCACCTTACACTTTGAGAGATATGATCAAATCAGAAACCACCAGTTTTGTACCTAGAGTAAAAACATGTTTGCAAAAAGTAACAAACCAGAAAATCCTTTTATAATAACTTATTTTACAATACTGTAAGAAGTGGACAATAATAGACCACTCATATTCTACATATATGGATGTAACCACATATGTAATAACTGTATGGTCTATGCTAAATAATCTCTACGACCCCCTGAAGATGGTGGTTTAAACCACCAAAATACGTATAGGGGAATTTTAAGAATAAACTATTGTGAATAAAGTTTATGTGCATTAGTTGGTTTTTAATGAATATTTCTTAAACCAGAAAATGTTAATTTTTTGTGTTTATTTCTAAGAATGATCCTTGAATTCAACACACTTTCCACCCGCAGATGCCAGGAACTGGGAGTTTTGGTGTGGCCTCGTGTACGTCCGTAAACAGATACCATCTGATATGTCTGTTGTGGGAGTGGGAGTAAGGAGTAATGGTACGAAGTCCAATTAAGATAGTGGCTGAAGACAGAAACAGATTTGTCTGAACTGAAAATCTCAATCAAACAGCACACAGAGAATTGCTTGTCCTTCATCACAGCCAATCAACCTAGCATCAATTACATGTACATACTTAAACAAATCTTCCCACGCATAACTTTTAGTTATCTGCTGAAGAATCCCTAATGTCATCAACTAATTGTTCTCACAGTCCAAATCCCAAGCAATACTTTCCTCATGGTCAATGCTTACTTATGCTGTCAGACATTCCCATTCAGAATACACCTGACATGTTGTTGACTAATGAAATACAGTTGGTATGATACCTTCAATATAAAGAAAATGAATCACACATTTGTCTGTCTGCATGAGGTCTGTTTCAAGCGCACTGACTACAATTAATCAAAGATGGACACTTTGCAGAGCGAAGACCTTCCTCCATTATGCATTCCATATATGAAAACATTAATACAGATCACATATCAAAGAACTTGCAAATCCATTCCCTTTTAAGCATCTGTGAATCTTCATCAATACATTACTTACACTAACTCACAACCTACAACAGGAAACCAAAGTGCATCATACCAAATTTCAGAAGTTGACATTTTGCGGTCCAAAGTCTAACTCAAAAGGCATGGGAAAACATACACCACTAATCTGCAATATCCTACATACAAATTACACGTCCAGCTAGAGCTATGTACAGCAAAGAACAAAGTCTTCCACTATACTCAAGTTGGTAGGTAATATATGAGTCACACAAATAGTGAGATTTAATTCCCTTTGTCTTACATATGTACCAAAATGATGCCTTTGCCTAGTAAGTCCTCTGTTCCTTCTTATACATTTATGCTCATACACTTACAGTTTTCTTTCAATTGACAAAATAAATGAGTCAGGTGATTCAAGATTTCCAGTAAGTTCTGATTCATGGCAGGAAACAACATCCAAATATGTCTTCTCACCACAGAAGTATTCAAGGTCAACAGTCACATCTCAACAAAACATCTACTCAAAGCCAACATACACAAAAAAGGAAGACTTCCATTGAGACTTTACAAGTGTTTGTCCCTGACAATCACTGACTGTACATGGCAACTGTTTAAATATTTCAAAACACAACCTGATGAAATAACTGCTGAAAAAGTTGTGCTATCTCAAAATACAACTTAAAGGTACTCAAAGATTCAGAAAAGAGCAAATAAAAAGGTATATGAAATACCTTCCGTTGCAAAATCAAAGGTTAATTTACACTGAAGGATGTGTACGCTTTGCCATTTGCTGCAGTAAAAATTAAAGCATATCTTGTATTAGGTGATGTAGAAGACTTTCTTTCTGTGGTATATTCAATGATGCTGTCAGTAACTCAGACTATATAGCACAGAGGTGTCCAACATTTTTCGGCAAAGGACAACAACCATTTTGTGGACTGGTTCACAGGCCACACGTGCAAAACAAGTGGTATACCCAATCTCCTAAATTACTGTGTAATTGTTATACTCTATATATATATATATATATATATATGATTTATAAATGTGGCCACAGGCTGCACAACACAACCTGGCAGGCCGCATGTGACCCGCAGGCTGCAGGTTGGACGTGGTGTCTATATGGTGTCTATTGGCTGGATGATAGAAATCAATGAAGTGGAAGAAATGTGGAAGCAGTAGTGGCATAATTTAATAGTAGCCCATCATGTGCTTGAAGGAATTCAGAAGAAGAAGAAGAAGAAGAAGAAAAATGTAAGTATAGTTGAAGCCTCCATTGAGATCTGAGCATCTCCCAAACACAAGACAGAAGCATTAGTGTTGTGTCTAAACATCATTCACATTGATATAAATTATTCAACCTAACACACCATTTTATTGTTATTTTCAAACGCTGCATGTTTTGATCATCATCAGGCCTCATAGGAAGTACACAACTGTCTATCTACATGTTATACTACCAAAAACTACAATATTATCATAACATATACGCTGGAATATTTGAGACATCTCTCAAATAAAAAACATTTTACCTTGATTTTTAAGATTTTGTAGACGAATGCCTGATGATGATCATTTTTAATCAAAACATGTACCATTTGAAAATAACAATAAAATGCTGTGTTAGATGGACTAATTTATATCTATATTAGTGTTTAAGCCAAATTGCTCAACTGCAGAAGACAAGCTGAAAGTATGGTATGAAAAAATACATGATTTCAGGCTTCCACTGCAGTCTAAAGGAGGTCTTCTTTCTTCTGGGATATTACACAGCTTTGATTTGGAGTTAATTACCAATGTTTCAGGACAGCCTATTGGTCCCATCTTCAAGGGTCTGAACTGCTTGACCCTTGAAGATGGGACAAACACGCTGTCCCGAAACATTGGTAACTAACTACCAATCAAAGCTGCGTCACATCCCAGAAGAAAGAAGACTGGAAAAATTCCAGCCATTGCTCAGCAACAAATGAATAACCAGTAAGATAAAAACGTATGTTCATTCCTGATAAAACCAAGAATTCTTTACTCAGCTACCAGAAAAAAACTGAACCAATTTCATCAAACTAAATACCCTATTTTATCCTGCACATATAAAATTAGCTTAAAATATTGTTTCTGATGACATATCTTGCAAAAACTTTTTATGTTCTTATGGTTTCTTCAAGATATATCACTGAAGTATGAATACAGTTTATCAATGGTATTTCTGTTAACTACTTTATGAAGCTCTTAACTGCCACAAGATGTAAACAAGTCAAACTTTTTACAGTTCTGGTCCCGTGCAAAACACCTAATCTTCTTCTGGTGAACAGCCCAATGTTAATGGCCTTACCTTCTGTAAGTCCCATTACATAAATAGTGTCAAGGGCATCTACAATAGTTAGCCCAAGATTGAACCAGTCATGAAAGGTGCCAGTAATGGGTTTCAAATGGTCATGGCCCCAAGCATATTTCTTGTAACCCTTCCAGGCATGTTTAAAAGCTGCAACGACTGCAGACTGTCTTTCGTTTGTAGGGCCTGTAACAAGCAGAAATATGCTGTGCTTTACACAAGCATCAATTTACAATGTTTTTGCAAAGACATCTGGGTCCTGTGGATGAATCAACCCTTCAGTACAAAAGTAAAGTAAGCTGCTCATAGCACTACTGGAATTGCTGAAGCTTCCAAAATTTTCTTTGGAAAGACTTGGGACAGCACTATAGCATGCAATGCCTGTATTCATTGAGAAGCGGAAACAATGCAAGATAAGAAGTTCTCACAGCAGTATTGATAAGATCCAAGTCTTCTCACATGTTACACCATGTCAACTGGTAAACAGTCATGAACATTTTGGAGGAGCATACTGCCTCCATGACTGCTACACCCTCAAGATGGAGGCAGTATGCTCCTTCAAAGCATTGGTACTATTTATCAGGTGACATGGTATACACATCCTGGAAGACTTGGATCTTCCAAGAGCTACATCTGTAAACAATGGCCACAATAACCCGCACACTACAAAATGAGCCACATTTCAACCCCCCCCCCCCAAAAAAAAAAAAAAAAAAAAAAAAAAAAAAAAAAAAAAAAAAAAAAAAAAAAAAGGGGGGGGGGGGGGGGGGGAGAAGAAGAAAAAAATACCTGAAAATTTCACTCCTTCCCTTCGTGGAGAATGAATCTGGCCAACAGTGTTTGTCACTGCATTATCATTTAAACCTGTATCTTCTGTGTTTTGCACAGGCTTCTTGTTAAGAATTTCCTCATGCACATAGTTCTCCTCTGCAGGCTCCTCTTTGTCCAGTGAGTTCTCTGCCTGACAAGAAAACACAGAACAATAACTGCAATCAAAGCACATAATAAATATAAAATTAATCCATTTGTGTTACCCTAACGAGGACAAGACATTTCACTGTACATACAGTAAGTCCAACACATGTTTAAGAACATATTACTTATACATACTTCTGTGGGCAGAATATTTCAATCTAATACTCAACTTGTGTTAGAGTTCATATTCTGAAATACAACAAAAGCAGTACCTTTTTAGGAAAAAACAATGACAGTGGAGGTGTTATATAGTTATTATCCAGAGCTGTATTTAATTTGCCACTGCCTGGATTCCAAATGGCATGTGTTCCGGGAAGGAAGTACAAAACTGTAAGACAAGCTGCTAATGTAAGCATGTAGACTACACTCCGCTGAAATCTCGATAGCTGGTTCCACCACTGTAAAAACAAGAGTGACAACATACAAGCACCTATAGGCCATTAGGCATTCCTCCATGTCACAATCAATTTTTGCCTTGAAATTAACTCACAATATGAATTGCTAATTAATGGGTGCACATGAAAAGGCGGTACCTCACAGATTATAAAAAGTGAGTTACCTTCATAACCATGTTTTAAACAAATAAAAACTCTACAAGTTAATCACAAGTGGATAAGTCTATCTGAAGATGTTGCTATTATGACATGCATTGTGTTTCAGTTACACTATGCATATCTGAGCAAGGAAAAACCACATTAAGTTATAGAAATACCATTATTTATTTATGCCCATTTTCATGCACATCCATCAGTTTACCATAAAATATTTTTAAGAGCCCATTAGCTTTCTGATGATATGCACCTAACAAAAAATGTGTTAACATGTAGCAATTTCTTAACCACAAAATAACTAACAACTACTCAAAGATGTTCCCATATCATGGAGTAAGGTACTATGAAACATTTTGTGGTATAGTGCATATTTAAAAATCACTACAAATTTTCATTTGTTAACACCTTGGATATGTCACCAGTGATTTTTTTCACAGGAACTTACTACCCCCACCACTGAAGCAGACTCCCTAATCTACCCTGACTACATTTAATGTTATACATATTCGGTGTAGTTGTCTTATACACACTGTTTTATTTCCAACTATTATACAGTGTTCAGTTTTTGTGCTCCTAAATGTTTCAGCGATCTGCTGTAGCCATCATCAGGGAGCTATGATATTATAAAGACATAAGCAGCGTATCATCCATCTTGTCACTAAATAATAAACATACATACATTAGTATCATACAACAGTTAATTGATGTACAATATTATTAAAATTACTGAGATTAAAATGCAAGTTGAGTATTAAAATGTAAAAATCTGTCTCCAAACAACTTGTAGTATTGGATATCTCCTGTTTATAGTAGAGCAGAGAGCCAAGGTTTAGATACACGATGTTTACTCCATGAGTTATCATGCTGCACTACAGTGGTAGACCTCAGAAAAATCAGGACATATGTTCTGTAAGGTTAGAATCTTATTTTGTGGCACTGTACCGTCCACCATATTAGAACTCATACTCAACAAAGGGCTAACCATGATCCAGATTACGTGTTACAACCCAGAATCTTCACCACTGTGGAAACCATGTATCTCACAGAAGGGACCCCATTTCAAATTCACAGTCAACCTACACACTAACAGTATTACAGGCCAATCTAGTTTTCTGTTCACTGATTTTTAAAAATAACATCACCTCCCAAACTGATACACTGCATATAGCTATAATTCTAAATAAAACCTTCAAGGAATGATTACATATCAATAATAAATGAAACTGTTAAATTTCACTAAATTTCTTTGTTTAAACTCCATGGGTGAAAATGGGATTCTGGTTAAATAAAACCTATGCTGACGGCCAATAATTTACTTGCTACACAGTTATGTTACAGGTTTCCTTAAAAGGCAAAAGTAGACTTATGAGACCACCATAGTGCATGTGCATGTCCATTTCAACTTTTAAACCAGCTGACCGGTTTTCATGCAACCTGGTACGTTATGCGACCGAATGCCACCCCAACAAAATTCTTTCTGATTTCATATCATCAGTAATAATACCGACGACTTGTGAGGCGGGTGAAATACTATCAACTCTTACCTGCTCGTCCAGAAATGATGGTAATAAATCTTGGAAAATACATGCAACCTTTAACAAGGCAACACTTTCGTAGAATGTTACGTACCCGCCACAAGCTCTTCTTTGTCCATCCTCGACTGCTATTTCCATCCACACCTGCGATAGGCAAATTTAAAGCCACATAATCCTTCTTGAACTGGCCAAGCATGGCAACTTTGACTAGATAGCAAATTAATACATTCGGCACTGTAAGAGACAATCATAAAGTCATTCAGCCTACTATTCAAATCTCTACTGTTGCACATTTAGAATACATAACTGAATGTTGCGAATGAATCTTTGACTATTACAGTTTTATAATACTGAGCACACCACATTAACTGTCAAACACAACTGCCATCATTCCACGGATGATTATCAGGCGACATAGCACACGCAGCATAACTTCCCAGTGAACTTGAATTTAAACCATGACTTGGTTTTTCACTTTTTAACCGGGGTACGAAACCACGGATTATTTCACAGTCGTGGTAACATATAGTAGCTGTGACGGTGAGTAGATAATCTGTGTTGGTGAGCAAAGATTATCTAGATGGTCTGTGGTGTCGGCGGTCGGTGGTGGGAGTTTCATTTGTTGTGTATACGTTTCGAACTGTGTGTGTGTGTATGATTGCGTATTAACAGAAAGGTTGAAGTCTGTTTCTTCACAAAACAATGTCCGCAGCGACAGGAATACCGGATAAGTTGTGGCAGCCTCCTCATGCCATATTAGAAACCACGTAGGTCGGAGCTGTTGCATGGACGTTGCCATGACTTTTTCAAGATTTGGATGATTGACGCATCGTATCTAGTCATAACTTTAACCAACGATTTTGCGCCGTAGTCCACAATGCGTGAGCCACTTACTATTCTCAGTTACGGCACTGAATATTTGTGGAAAAACTACAAACATTATTAAAACAGTCTTCCGAATGCTTTACATACGTACACACACATTTCTTAGGTCCTAAATTTGTCACAGGACAGCTGGATATGAAACAAGTCATCTTAAAGTAAAACACAAATACACTATACACAAAAACATCACAATAACGAATATACAAGTCAACTACAACAGTAGAAGAATACTTCCACATAAGTCACATCATCATATAACAATTTTAGATAATTTTAAAAATTTTAGAAAATTTTAAGGCATCATGACAAAACGAAAACTTGTGATCAGTGGAGGTTTTTTTTTGTTTTCAGTTTAGTGACAGAAATTTTATTGGAATAAATCAAACTTCAAGGAAAAACATAACTGTGTGCATTGAGGTTGGGATACTGCAACTATTTTGTTTATTTTCCAACATCGGGTATTCGAACCTCAGTGTATGCAGTTGGTTGCTTTAATGAGATAAAATGTACACAGCAGACATGCAACACTACAAAAATATTTATTGCATGAAGGTTAGGAATTGAGGTTTTATTTTATTGATGTAATTTATTCAACCTATAACAGGCCATGAAGGCCCAGAGGGGGAGTTGAGGTACAGTTCTACTCTTTCTTTAACCTCAGCACTAGATGGGGTGGGTGATCAATGCCGTGCTCCAATTTTGATATAATGCTCAACTTTAACAAGAATATTAAAGATGTGAGCAACATGCCTAAGCTTCCTGGCTGCCCTTACCTTTCCAGCTGTCATGTTACAGTCCATATCAGTGTGGCAACCCTGCTTGCACTGTGAATTGCACACTGTAAAATAAGGTTCATGTTTTATGATACTGTTAACATGCTCAATAATAAACATAGCTACTGTTAGAAACATAACAGTTTCGCTGTTTTTGTGCAATTAACATAGTACCCACTTCTGCTGGAAATGGCTGGCTCACGTATTCTGGACTAGTACCTGATTTTATATTTTAGAGTAATATGTATAACAAACTCATTATATTTTGCATACTTTTTTTCTGGGGTACTTGTAAACCAGTATATATATGACTTTCTGTACTTTCTAAGGTAACAAGAGTATTACATGGTGAGATACTTCAGTAAATATATCATTGTAAACTACTGAGCTGCATATAGAGATGAGGTGATTGGGTAGGGTAGTATATTTGATCTACATGTCCTCACACTCTCACTAACTCACTGTGTCGTTTCTTATCATATAATTCTCGCATTGCATGAATGCCACAGGTTAGCTACAATCATAAGATCAATATGCAGATGTACAGTATCACACTTTTTTTAGGTTGACACTGGCGGGTACTGCTTACATGTGATGAAATGATTCATGGAACATGTTATTTAAAGTGCCTCATATTTTTGTGTAAGTTTGAAGTTAATACAGATTATACTGTCAGCCTTCTCATTACTTTATTTCAGAATGGGGGAAATTGTTATTGAATTGTACTGGAAACATGCACCAATGACTTGCAGAAACTTTGCTGAACTTGTAAGAAGAAATTACTATAATGGAACTAAGTTTCACAGAATTATAAGGGATTTTATGATTCAAGGTACATTAAGAATCTTTTCACTTTAAGCAAAATCTTCAGACTTGCCAGGTCATTTATTATGTACTAACATGTATACTAATAATAAACTTAGTAAATGTATGAAAGTGGTTTTAATTATTTTTACATGAGATTTACATGACAACACAGATACTCTGTATGATGTGAGTTCTGAAGTAGTATAATTGTTCATGTCAGTTCCATATCCATCCTGTGAACGTAGTTTTCATATCACTGTCATATTCCATATATCCTAATCAAAGCTTCAGCAAAAGGAAATTGCCTTATTGCAAACATTTGCAGAATTTTAAGTCTCATATTTTGTTGTGACAGAACGCCCAGATGCTTCATTTGTGTTTTGTGAGGTGATGTAGACCAACATATACTTGCAACTGGAAATACTTTAATTTTGTATATTTGAGAATTGAAGCAAGTCTAGTGATGTGTTTCCTTTACTGGATTTATTATGTACAACAACGCAGGGGTGCACAAGTATTCAAAAAATGTAGGAGTCACCTCAAAATTGTAGGTGCCAGAAGGGTTACAGGAATCAAGTTCCATACTGAGGATTCACCAATATCATGTGCCACCATACCAAATTTAGTGGCCACAGGGATCTGGCACCCGGGCATTGTGCATCCCTTCAATAAGGGATCATGTACCAATATACTATACTGAGATGTTTGAACTGATGACACATCACTAATTCCAGGTGGAGATCCTACTGGAACAGGGAAAGGAGGTGCTTCTATTTATGGGAGACATTTTGATGATGAAATTCATGAGGAATTGAAACACACAGGTTAGATATTATCCTAGGAAAGTGAAGAAATTTTTGGTTTGAACAGGAATGTAGATACATATGGATTGGCCTAACATTGTATAAATTTCATTTTTAGGTGCTGGAATATTATCCATGGCAAATTCAGGACCAAATACAAATGGCTCCCAGTTCTTTATTACACTTGCTCCAACACAGTGGCTAGATGGGAAACATGCTATATTTGGTATGAAACAACATTTTTTTTACAGGTTAATAGAATGGTAATATTTTGTGAGGTTGGGGATTTCATATACACTCCTATTAATTTACAGAAATTCGATGTCAGTTTATATCCTGGTTCATCCCATTAGAACTTCGAGCCAGCTTTATCGATCGGTGAATTAGTACATTATGAAAGTAGTATAACTGCAGTTTTCACTCAGTGTGACGAGACTGCATGTGGGATTCATTTCCATTGCGTAGTAAAATCCTGGGATCTCTTTAAACTTGTGAGATTTGAGATTCTTACAGCAGTGACTGAGACAATTGCCTTTTGAAATGTTAAGCATATAATTTGGTAGAGAGATACCAGTGTTTTGCAGGATCTGCTGCCTGCATCTTCAGGATATGGTATTGCATCCCAGAAGACAGTAATCTTGACCTATAACTTGCTTATTTGCTCTGGGCATCTGTTACAAGCATTATGGAATTGAACTTTTATCAAAACAAAATCAGTTATACTTCTTTTCCATTTTATTTCAGTTAATTCTTAATGCTGTAGTCTGTACCACATATTACCATTCTTGTCAGTATTTATTCATTAATGTTCTCCAGTCAATGACATATCAGCATTTAATCATGTTACTGATGAAAACAGCATTATTAAAAAAGTGGTAAGTTCATGTTAAGATGTGATAAGATAGGGAGTGTTTTTATGGCCAGAGCACAATAGCAAAAGTTATTCATTTATAGATACTGTATATCCATAATTTAAAGTAAATAGTAATTACATAAGTGTAAAACTGTTTATTTAATATTTGCAGTTCAATTTATAAGGTTATGTTTGTTTTCCGTAGGTCGAGTACATTCTGGAATGAATGTTGTGAAAAGGATAGGTTTGGTTGAAACCGATAAAAATGACAGACCAGTTGATGATGTAAAAATCATGAGAGGGTATATCAGATCACACTAACATTCTTTGTCATATTAATGTAATAGCAATTGCATACTGACCCTTGAATTTATAAATAAACTTAATATCAGTGTTTCAGTGTTTTTTTAAGGAACCTATTATTATGTGCCAAATTAACCCTTTCTTATGTGAGATTGGGGTTTCCACAGCATTGATGTTGAGATCTCTGGTCTTCTGGGATGTTACACTGAATAATGTCTAATTTAACATATGCTGACTTTCCTTTTAAACATCAGGATGTGTTAAATTATCCGCTACATAATGTGACCTCCCAGAAGACCAAAATTGTAAGCCTTTATTGTTTCGTATACTCCATGTGACTTGGTGTGTCTAGGGCCTTTTTAACACTAGTTTCTAAAAACCTTTCACAATGTTTAATGTCTCTAAACCTCATGTTAAAGCAATAGCATGTTCTTACGTTTGTGAAATAGAAAAATACCTTTATGGTGACCAAGAGCTGGTCTGCCACTATCTACTATGACTAGCACAGGGCAGAAGAGTTCCTGGATGTCAGCTACAAGTTTCTGGATGGCTCAGTTAAATTTGCAGACTCAAGAACATTTTATGATGCCCTGGAACCACTATAAGTAGTAGACCAATGGCCAGCTGGTCACGTAATGAGCGAAGTTGATGAGAAGTAATATTTGGAGGGACTGCTGCCACCCACTAGCCTGTCTTGCCAGTCCACTTCAGACCAGCACTGTGTAATTAAATTATAATTGTAACTGATGTGAAATAAAGTACAGTGCCCTGTGGGGAACAAAGTCACATTGGCCCCTGAACCTTTCAGCAGTACATGCCTGTCCTGTGGTTATAGAGGTTGAAGCCAGAGGAGGTGTAGCATTGCACAGGAGGCTTAGGGAACACCTATTTCTGGGCTTATAATAAAATACTTGCTTGGGAAGTCCTGCATATTCTATCCTTTTCAACTGGTTTTTCCCTACTGCTCTATAATTCATTTTGTGCTTGGTGGAGGGAGGAGCTTCACTGAGCTTACACTGAACGTCCTTTCTCAATATAAAAATCTGATTGATCCATAATTTTTTCAATGATGTATATATTTAAGTACAAATAATACAGAGAATAAGCTGTGTACAGAAAGGACAGATGGACAAAGGGGAGCAGGGCAGAGCTGTGGCTGGATTGGTAGGTAGTGGGGGTGTATAGATACAGAACAGAGTGTGAAATGGCCATTTCTAAGTGTAGTAAACATGAGAGCAGCGAGGGGAAAAATACAATGGAATTGGGGAATTAAAATTGATTAAACACGATTGAAATATTCTATAATAAAACCATTATTTAAAAAGGGCGACAAAAAAGATATAAAGAATTATAGACCAATATCTCTATTAACCTCCTTCTCTAAAATATTTGAAAAAGTTATACATGCAAGACTCACAGAACATGTAATTAATAATAATATATTATCTATGGAACAGTATGGTTTCAGAAGCAATTCCTCTACACAAAAAGCAACGTTCAAACTATTATATGACATTCTGCAGGCATTCAATAATAAATCATTTGTCGGAGGTATATTTTGTGAATTAGAAAAGGCCTTCGATTGTGTAAATCATGACATATTAATGAAGAAATTAGAATTTTATGGAATTGTAGGTAGGGCAAATACTTTAGTTAAATCATATCTTGAAGACAGGTATCAACGTGTCCTTGTTGAAGATAACTTAACACAAGCTAATACCACCTCAGATTGGGGTAAGATTAAACATGGTGTCCCACAGGGATCAGTACTTGGACCACTACTTTTTTTGTTCTACATAAACGACTTACCTAAAGTAGTAAATATTACTTCTCAGTCGATCCTTTTTGCTGATGATACTAGCATAATTGTCAGTAATCCTAATTCTGTAAATTTTAAAAAAGATATTATTTCTTCATTTGAACAATTAAACGTGGTTTAACACCAATTTGTTATCATTAAATTTTAATAAAACTCAATACTTACAATTTAAAATGACTAATAGCTTAACAATTCCCATATACATCAGTTACAACAATAAATATATTGTCAATAATACAGAGACACAATTCTTAGGTATTACCATAGACAGTTCCCTGTCCTGGAAAAATCACATTGATGGTCTCACGGTAAAATTAAGTAAAGCTTCCTATGCAATTAGACCACTTAGACCCTTTGTAACACTGGAATCTTTAAGGATGATTTATTTCGCTTACTTTCATAGCATTATGACGTATGGAATAATTTTCTGGGGGAACTCTTCGCAGAGCGTTAGTATATTTAGACTGCAAAAAAGTGTAATAAGAATTATTACAAATTCCAGGAAAAGAGACTCTTGTAGAGAACTTTTTAAGGAATTGGACATTTTGCCGTTGTGTTCTCAATTCATATTTTCATTATTGATCTTTGTGACTGATAATATTTATTTATTCAAAACAAACACAGAGTTGCATAGTATAAATACTAGAAGCAAAAATAATTTTTATTTCCCACAACCAAGATTATCTATCTATCTATCAAAAGGGTGCTTATTACATGGGCATTAAGATATTTAATCAGCTTCCATCCTACTTGAAGGCCATGTCAGACAATAAGAAACAGTTTAGATTTGCATTAAAAGGGTACCTTTTAGTAAATTCTTTCTACTCATTACAGGAGTTTTTTAACAATAAATAAAATGGGATATTGTATTCCTCATTTTAATTGTGATATTGTAAAACATAGCATATTCAGTGCATGATTAATTTAATAATGCCTATTTATTTTATATTGAATAGTCTAAATAGGACAGAAGCTTAATTATAATTTACTCTAATGTAAACTACTTCTATGTATTTCTTGCTGGTTTCTTATTCAATAATATTGAACTTTTATGTAATTCATATACACCAGTATTTTTTACTTGACGAATGCTTGAATTTTATAAGCAATTTTCAAAGTTTTAATGTATATGTACATATGTCACAGCTTCATATGACCAGCTCTATTATAGGTCTAGAGTATCGAAGTTTTGTAGTCGATGGATTGAATGAATTAATGAACTAAGAAGCAGACACCTTGATGCATAGTGTACGGTGACATAACAGTCTATTAACAACTTTCTTCATGTGAGGTTGTATGTTACCTGAATTTGATGTGACTGATGCTTGGATTTATAAAGCATGTACTAATTGTATTGTGTTCTGTCTAGTTTATTGTGTTACTTATTTATTGAATATCTATTGTATATGTGTTTTGGCTTATGACAGGTTCTATATCCAACAGGCGATTTTGTAGCCTGGTCTGGATTGATGGAATATTACAATAAATTGAAATTGAAATACAAGGCACAAACAAGAAGCTGTAAATGACTAAATTCCAGGACATCAGAAAGTCAAAACTGTGGACTGAAGGTAAAGAGTGAAAAATGTTGAGATCATTAATATTTCACATGATACATAAGTACGGTATTCATAATGAAATTAAACAGAGAAATAGTTATATGCTGGAAAATTTACTGTCACTATGAAGTATACTGTCTAGTGATAGAAAATCTTCACATAAAAGTAATGGGAAAAGCTTCATTGTCCTACCAGACCACATGCTGGTCTTGAAAATGTGCCCTGACATGCCATATGCTGGTCTCTGTGTGTTTACCTGGTAACAATCTAAATGACCACACTAATCCAGAAAAACTCAGGCCATCAAGAGATGCAACTGGCATTTAAATCTCTCTCCTAAAGATTAAAATCAGTTTTATATTGCATCATTAAACTGAAAGCACAATAGATATCAAACAATATAAATGTGTAACTTATAACTCTGTATTAAAAATAACAATTCATAGCTTGAACATGAAATGTCACTGATAGAGTCAAACATAAGATTCAATCTACTAAGAGGAAGTTCTGAGACAGATATAAAAATAAGGAATGAAAAGACAAAGTGCAATGTTAAATATACAAGATATGAGAAAGATAAATCTATAATTATGCATAAACATTATCTACATATAAAAGAATACAGGGTATGTGAAAAAAAAATGTCTTATGCTCAGCACTAGATGGAAGTCAGTGGTCAATTCCATACTCCAGGGAGGGTGTATGCATGTTGCAGCCTGTGTAAATGTTGGGATTATCACAAAAATACAACCCACGATGGTGATAAGCCCCTGGTTATTCAGCTTGTACACAGTCACTTTATTACCTGACCTATCCACATTCATAGTTACAAAACAGTATGAAACAGAATTGAAGGTTTGACCACATCAGTGGATGAAGAGATCTGACATATTCATAGTAGTTAAGACTCACATTTTATCCTTCTGATTTACAACAGTGTTGTAGTCTGATAGGTGATTAAACAAGGTCTCATAATTCAGAAGGCCGGAATAAAAACATATAAAATAAATCTGAAGACAAATAATACCACATGTAATAAAGCTCTTAAAAATGAGACGAAGGGCGCAATCAGAGGACCATTAACCCAGCTGTCAGATCAAGTGAAGGACCACTCAGAATATTAAGGGTTATATTGAAAAGACAATACAGATATAAAATTATGCAAAAACACAGCAAAATGGCAAATTAAAATCAGTTTAAGAAAAATGTAGGAATTTATAAAATAAAAAATAACGCAGACATCTCACAAGCACTTACGAGACCTTCTTTGATATACACTATTTCATGCGGGATTTGTAATTTAAGGTTAGCAATAATACAAATTCATGATGATACGATAGTCATGCATATCCGAGCACAATTGTACTGAATTTCCACCTGAACACTTTCACTAGGCGAACACAAGCACTCTTCATCGCAACTGCTGTTCTGTTCTCTGAGGCTCCATGGCACGGATCATCTAACCATGGGTCATGACCATGACCACTAACCACAGAATTCCGTCTATCATAATGTTTCTGTAGTCTCCACAGTAGTAATCTGTGGTCTCCACAGTAGATAATCTGTGTCCACAGTCGTATTGTGCTGTGTTTAAGTCGGGTGATCCATGGTACACCACACGCTATTTTGAATGCGAAAGATGAGAATGGACGGTAAGTTCTGTACATCTGTGTGATGATTAAGCGTTCATTGACGCTGGAGCTTAAATTCCAGGCAATGCCCAGCACGAAGGGGTTTCTAATTTATTGTAACTTTATATGCATTCACGACCGTATGGTGTACTGAAGCTGTCAACGTGTGAAGAATTAAGGGTTCGTACAGTGCCCCCAGGCCGGCAATTGAATGGTTAAGAAATAGGAAGAATTTATTTTCGTTCTACTTGTGTGGACTGGAAAATTTATTTTCGCTCTATTTGTTTGAATTGTACATTACAGATCTCTTTTGGCGCTGTGTGGTTGTAACTTAAGCTGCCGCAATTATGAAGATTGAAGTTCACCATTTAACAAAGAACCCTACTGCTGCATGGAATGAACTGTCGAAAATACAAAAAGTAATAAAGGTGCAAGTTAATCCACCCAAATCACATGTAGCTGATGATAAGGTGAGACATGCGTTCGGAGTGCACTTTATGTGATTATTTAAAAACCATTATGATATATTGATAGGTTTTTTAGGTTATCAGAATGTCAAACTAGCATGTGTCAATTGTCATTCCATGAACAGAAAACATTCCTATTTTAGTAAGAATAACTTCGAAACCATGTTATGTTTACTGATTGCCACAGTATGTTGAAAAGTAAATTTTGATTTGCAGGAAGATTGTGGCATAAGCTAACAGTGGGCTTGTATGTGTTTGAAATTTTTTGAGTTTTTTGCATGTTCACAACAAATTATGATACTGCAGGTAAGTATTTGAAGTTACTTTCAATTTTCAAAGCAAGAAATTTGGTTATTCTTACTTCTTCAGTTTTTGTTTTTAATCTGAAAGTGGGTATTTCCCTAGGTATCCATTGTTTGGGTTAGTCTCAAAGCAGTCTCTGCATTGTGTCTAAAGTTATATTTGTGCCTTGGCAGGGTGTGAAAGCCTGGTTTCCCAGCCTGTAGCTAATAACTTTACTAACTAATTGAGCTGTTGTAACCCTGCATGAACATTATATGGAAAAATAATTTTTCAGCTTGTTTTTAACTTGGGATTTAGACATTGTGCTGACATCTTGGGCTTATCTGTTACACATACCCTCACGATTACAAGTAACTGACCTGTATTTTGGTTTGAGTCATTTTCCTCCATGACATTGACCAACTCTTGGTCAGCCATAAAGATACCTGTTTTTTATGATTAAATATTCCAGGTTCGAATTGTATGTATGAGTGACACACATTCAATGACTCCTCATATTAGATTTGATGTACCACAAGGAGATATATTCATACATGCTGGTGATTTCACACGATGTGGACAGCAGGAAGAGGTTATTGAATTCAATGAGTGGATTGGTAAGGTTATAAGAACTACCTTCCTGTAAGCACTTAAGTGGTTGTTGTAGGTATTCTTATATTAATTTGTGTTTAAGATCATTTTCATTGCATAGTGGATACAGTGTTGGCTGCAGGTTGGATGATTGGGGTTTCATTCCTAGCATGGGTGTACAGATTATTTTTCTTCTCCATGTCCAGAATTTGGTGCCCATCCAGGCTCCAGATTTTTTCATGGGCTTGAAGCAGATCATTTATCTCCATCCAGAGTTGACCTTACCTCCTCAAATCTTTTATGTCTTTATGGTACAGAGCTTTACCTAAAACATTTTTATGTGAAACTGTTGGTTAGTCAGAAGATGTAGAGCATAAGTCTGATAAAAATGGAGCTGTTGAAAATAGTTATATGATGTGTATAGAGTTTCTTTTTATTGTGAGGCTAGGTAGTGGAGAATGGATGAAATCACTGCCATATAGCAACCAATGGCACTGTCTTGCTTTATAATACTTAGTTCCACAATTAAAAATGAATTGTGAGATGTCATAAGGCCGGCTTCCATACTGCATAAATTGAATGCCCCTAAAGACTGATTAGTAGTAGTCTGGTTATTTTATTATATTTTTGTGATATATTTTTTTGAAGAACTTATTGGTTAAGAACAGATTCCACATCAGATTTGCAGAATGTGACCTTATGGTTTCACAATGTTGACATCTTTGTGATTGTTAATATTTCATACATAATCTGTAGTTATGTTTGTGACTTACCTACACACTAAATTTTCCAGTGGTTCGTTAAGCATTGCCATCCATCTGAAAGCTAAAAGAGCCTTTGCACAGTCACCATATTATTTTCCATTCTTTAAGCATATTACCATGGCAAAAGTTGCTTTTTTAATAAGCTCTATGAGCATTTGTCATCACTAATTCCTTAGTGTCACTTCCTCCTCACATTTGTTAGATGCACAAGTATCAAAGTAGTTTGCTTTTCATTTATGAGGAAACTGAAAGTGCGTTCTTTCTGTTTGTCCTGTTTAGTGAGGGATTGATATCATTGAAGACTGTGGCATCAGGCTGATGATTTTGATAAACATTGTTTTAATTCCTTTACTGTGTTGACAGCCTGTTGTTTAAAAATGTGTATTATCAACAAGTTACATGACTTTTTCTAATTTTGTATTCTATGTTACAGGTAAATTACCACACAAACATAAGATTGTTATAGCAGGAAATCATGAATTAAGTTTTGATAAAACTTTCACTCATCCGCTAAGGCAGACCCCAGGTGATCGTTCCACCCATACCGGTCCCAGCCTTGTTGACCAAATCCCAACTCTGGGTATTCCAAAAGACAATATCACAGAAGCTGTTCTAACACCCAATGTCAAGGATTGTCTTACCAACTGCATATATCTGGAGGACAGTGAAGTTATTTTATATGGGCTCAAAATTTATGGTACTCCATGGTAAATAAAATATTTGAATAGCAGGTTGTACTAAAAGTCACTTTACTGAGAATGTACTCACATTCCAGGGAAACACTGCTTTACTTACAATCAACCACCAGCAGAAAATGACAGTGAGGAGCTGCAGAAATTGAGCTAATTGTTATGCACCATGTTTAATGCACATCTCACACCTGCACAGGACTGGTTCAGCAATAGGGTAGTGTTTCTGTGGGAAGTGAATATAATCTTAGTAAAGCAACATTTATGGCACCAAGTAAAATGTTTTTATTGACTGAAGTTTGCATGGTAGTCTGTTGTTACATATTACCATAAACCCACAAGCATGTTACAGTTTATTAACACCAGTTATGTGCACATATCAATAATGCAGTTAATGTCAACACCATTTTATCATAAGAACAGCCCACTCCCTAAATATGAGTCCTTCTTGAGAAGTGTATGAATATAAGCTGGTTTATCCAGGACCAAAGGGTTGCCAGTTATCCCAGTTTTCTGGATATTACAACATGATACCTAGTATGTATTTTAGTGTACCTAGCAACCTCATGGACAGACCTAACAATGTAATTTGTCACTTGATATTGTTCCCTGTTTTCCGTGCCACACTTTCTGAGCCATATTCATCACTACTTAACCTTTAGCGGCCGGACTTATTTCTCAGATTTGCCCTTTAAATCGAGATAAGTGGCCTACTTTACGGCACAAGCCCTGTGTGAGCGGGTCTGCGGTCCCCGCTTGGACCGTTTAAACTTTTGCGCATTCGTTAGAAAAACTTTAATATTATTTTATCTGGAAGAGATAAAATGGTGGAATTACTTCCATTTTGTAGAAAATGGAACAGGCTTTTACCAGAGGGATGGAGTAGTGGAATGATATAGTTTAGTTCTTTACCATATAACCACACACTTTTGTCTGGTTGCTTGTAGAGTGAAGGTTGGTCAGACAACAAACTGAGAGTTGCATTGTTTCATAATCTATATATAAGTAAAACTTATTCTGTTCTGTAGTGAGTAATTGCTCTTTGTTGGCTGTGCCATGGCTCAGGCGGTTAGTTGCTGGCCTCTCACTACGGAGGCACGGGTTCGATCACAGGTGAAATCCATGAGAGATTTGTGGTGGACAAAGTGGCACTGGGACAGGTTTTTCTCCGAGTTGTCGGTTTTCCCCTGTCAATTTCATTCCACTAGTGCTCCATTGCTTGTAAAACTTGGTAAAAACTGCTCATTTTCATCACAGGGTTTGTACAAAAAACCTTCAGGCTGTGGTGCGTCCGTAGCTTTAGCTGCGGGGAAAAAATTTGCTGTTTGTGGTTGCCCACCCAAGATTGCAATTTATGCCATCTGCTCATTTCCTGAATAATAACTAAACGCTCGGCTAATACATTCAGAAATTACCGCCGACATCGTGGGTTACGAAATTGTCATAATTGTGTTATGGCTCTTCGTTACATGCTAGAATCTGTCTGCTTATCCAGCGGAGAGCCATTATATCTGTCCTCAACGAACTTACTTTCTTTATCTAATGAATGCACACCCGTAACTGACATGAAACACTTCGCTAGACTAAATACTACACATATTGGCTTCTATCCGGTACCCACAACGCTTAGAGGAAAACAGAACTAAATCCCAGAAGAGTTTCCAACCCCACAGACATACTTATACGCGTTTTTGAACCTAAAATGAAGGTTCAGAAAACAAAGAGAAGTTCTTGCCTTCAAGAAATTATTGAAAAGTGTTTTAAATTTAAGAAAAATATCACTTAAAAAATATAAAAGATATGTTTGATGTTTTATTTGGAATAAGACAGCACAGATGTAGTACATTTTTGCAGACGAAAGGAAACGTCGCTGACATCATTTTCTTAGAACGAAACTCAATGCAATGCTTGTGATAATAAACACCAGACTAAATTATGGCTGTCGAAATTCCACAGTACGTAACTTTGTTATTCTACACCCGCCTTATCTACAGAAATTGCTCTTTTCATTGGCTACGAGAAACAGAAAGTTGACAGGCGCTTGTCTACTCCACGTGGAGTGAAAGGGCCATTGTGGGGTGTCCCCTTTGAAATATAAAGTCCAATTATGTGAATCACGCCTTAGCCTGTAGGTCAATTTATGGCAGACACGAAACTCGAGTTGCAGACGGAAGGAAAACAACTTCCAAGGCAGTTCGCTTTGCTCATAAAGCTCAAAGCCGATAAAGCCTCTTCAGTGTTACAGCCTGAGTTCCTTCCTGGGGTAAAGTGGTCGGAGCGTGAAGCAAACCAAACATTTCATCTAACGCGGAATTGGGAGCTATACACATTCCCTACATGTTTTTAAAGCGGTGGGAGCTCTCCCCAGCGGTCTTAGACAGCAAAGGACAACTGACGGTTTAAAGAGCCCTGTCATTTATAAAGGACGCACGGACTCTAAAGGTTAATATAACATGATGTATATATAACCCAAAATCCAACTAGACATGCATTTTGCTGTTGCTATTTTAACTGTTCACTGCCATAAATTTAACATGCAGATAATCTTTCTTGATCAACTTCTGGTTTTTGAACTATCAGAATCACTGCTGGGTGCTGCTGGCATATGGAATAGTTAAAGGTAATGGGCTTCTGAAAACGTCCTGTTAATGGAGCTTTCTGGATCATCCAGTGCTGGATAAACCAGCTTTTACTGTAGTCATTCAGCTAGTCAAGAAATTCAGAGCTTTATATGGAAACTGAAGGTGTGGGAGAGCTGGATCAAGGGTTCCTCTACACACATGCGTTCAACTTGCCTTCCGCCATCTTCCTGTTTATTATCTGTACTCCTTGGCAGGGAGTATATAAGAATTATACATGGTAACTAGTATCCCCAACAGAAGGTTACTAACTCCATGCAGCAGAGTCCTTTAGAAGCTAACAGGTCCTCAGCTAGTCAAGTTGTTAGCACCTTGCCCAACCCCCAAGGTGGAGGATGACCTCTTGTCAGCTGTCTGACTGCTTATTCAATATATTGACAGCTAACGTCATATTGGAGGCCATCCCTCTGTCGATGACATGATGACATGCCATGTTGTGGTAGCATGGAACCACTTATCATGGGAAGGTTAAGGGCTGTGTTCATAAGTCCACCATTGGATGCTTTACTGTGCCATATGAATATGGAAGACACATTTTAATATCCTTCCATCAATGCCTAGCTTTCCCAGGTGGTCTCTTCCCTTTGGGTTTTCCAATTGGCAATTTTGTTTACATTCTAAGAACTCATCATGCATGTCTCCTTTCTTATCTTCCTCCGTTTGCTCACTAGTAATATGCTTGGTAAAGACTACAAAGTAATGTTAAATATGTCAACACTGGCAATGAGCAAACTGCAAATATACCTTTACTACTGCAAGTGCAGACCAATGTGGTAGTGAGAATGTTCTTGTATGCCCTCCAGTATTCATCATTCATTTTTCTTAGTTTTCAAGATGATGGAAAACAATGCACAACCAACACACTGTTTTCACTATTTGGCTTGGATTGTATCTTCCTACATCAGTAGTTACTGAACCAAGATTCATTCTAAGATAAAAACCAACTACAGTCTATCAAATGCAACATTGTGTTTGACGAACTGTAGTTAGTTGATTTTTATGTTAGTATGTGAAACACAGTGGGTTGAATCACATTAAGAATATGTGTTGTTTGATGGACTGTAGTTAGTTTTTATGCTAGTATTTGGAACACAATGGGATGGGTCACCTTAAGAGAAGATTCTTTCTGCTCACTGTTAGTTTTTCTGTTGGGTAGGGAGAGCAGAGTTATACTGTGCACATGATCATATGTTGAATACTTTTTATGAAGATATTTTTAGTGATGAAAGTAACCCATGCCAACAACATTTAATATAAGAAATTCTTGTGAAATCAGTGTGAGAAAAAATTCGTAAGTTGGCAGTATGTTACCTTTGTTATTTATTTACTTGTAGCTTTTAAAGACATTGTTGGTAACTCAGACCATAAAACATCCAATTAATTGTGAGTAATGAGTTGGAAAGATGTTTATGGCCCAGTTTAAGATACTCTCCTAGCACTGGCCTAAAGGAAGTGAGCACAACCATGGAAAATGTCAGGATAGTCAGTGTGCTGGCTGTATATGAGCTGTGAACCGCTCAAATATAAATCAGACATATTACATATTTAATGATGTGATGAAAAAATCACTTTTTTGTTGCATTGAAACAAGTTTTTTGTCAGCAATAAATGAACATCAAGGTTAGTGCGGTATGTAAATTTGCAAAGATTGCATTTGGAATACACTGTACTTGAAATTAGAGTAAATCTTCCCATTTGCATTTTTTTTAAATATATTTGGATGATTTGTGCTCTGAAATAAGAAAATTTCAGAATAACTGTTAGTGACTCTAAAGGTACGGAAGTAAAGTGATGGTATTTCAGTGATAATCCAAAAGGACATATTTTGAAGTTTACATATATGGAAATGAAACCAGATGTAGAAAGCTGTTTAATATGCTAAGGCACAAATTGCATCCTGATACAAAGTTATGTTGGTGATAGGCAACCAGAATTCTGCAAATGGGCTTTTAATGTCCCACGAGGTGAAGAATGCTTGTGGAAGTGGAACAAAATTCCTGATGACACAGACATTTTGGTGACACATACGCCACCTGTAGGACATGGGGATCTGTGTTGTACAGGTGTCCGAGCAGGTTGTGTCGAGCTCCTAACAACTGTCCAACAGCGAGTTAAGCCAAAGTATCATGTTTTTGGACATATCCATGAAGGTGAGTTCGTAGCTTGTCATCATCATCTTCCTTTTCAGAATTATGCTTATTCAGACCTATTACACAGATCATGAAACAGAATCCTTCCATTGTTCTTGACATCTTCCGGAACTTCTTTTTCCTTTTGGTTTATATTAAAAACTTCAGCCCAGTCCTGTTTATGTAACAATTTCAAACCGATCAAATTTCCACCATTTGGTTGCTAGCCAGACAGCAGTTCTGGCTTGTGCCAGCAATTACTGCAGTATTGATGTAACAGTTATTCAGTCCAGTGGTAGGGTTGCTACCTTTGAGCCTCTGCACAGGTTCTGTATGCCAGCAGTTACTGCAACACTGACGTTATTCTGCTGTAATATGGGTTTCAGAGCCTCTTTAGTGAAAATATGCTACACCATGGGAAGGTGAGGTTGACAGTCGACTTGCAGAGACTGTAGGAGATGCATCCTACCCCTTTTGCCTGCCCATCTTTGTTTGCAGAATGTAAAATTAATTGTTCATGCTTAAATCCTATACTGTTAAAGGATACAGTAAACTTTGCAGTAGGCTCTGTTGTCTCTCAGATCTCTGTAATAGATGGGAATTTGTGCCATGGGTAATAATCCTCCTACCTACTGTGATGTGCCATAGAACAGTTGGGGTTGGTTATCCATATGCTTTGGTACACCATAGTATGATATACAGCAGGCCCACGTCGTTTGTGGGTTTCCACATCAGTTTCACTCACAGAAAAAGTATGTGACTACTCTTGTGCATCACAGTGTAGTTCCTTTGCCTATTTGCAGTCATACGTGTGATAATATACGAGGCCACATCTATGCATGTGTGGCACTTGATAGCTACCTACATATTGTACCATGCAGAATGTTAGTTCAGCTGTACTTTTCACAGTTTCTTGAACTAATTGTTACCCTCATGGTATATTATATATACTGGAAAGGGAGATATACATGCTGATGAAGAGCCTAAGGATAGAAAGAAAATGACTGATGTCTATGGAGAAAGTGGAGGTGCTGGATAAGTTAGACATGGGAATGAGAATTGCTGTTACTTTCAGATACACTGTAAACTATAGATAATCCAGATGTAAAGCTTTTGAAAATATGAGATGTTACAGGTATCAGGCACAAATTATTTAACCTGGTTATGAAGGTATGTGGACAGTAGAGGCTCTTCCATAAACCAGACATGTAGATGAGCTATACCATAGCTGCAGTTGTGTAATACACATCCATGCCTTCAGTAATGTATGTTATGTTTCTAGGATATGGGATATCTTCTGATGGGAAAATTATCTACATAAATGCATCAACTTGTGACATAAATTACCTTCCAACAAACCCTCCTGTAGTTTTTGATGTCACATTGCCACCAAACATCCAGAAACAGTAACCAAGAAGCCATAAGAATTTGGACAAGTGGACTTCTCTGTCTCAAATATGATGAATTTCAGTATTATTGTAGATAGTTTATAGTTTGCTTCTGAGTATTAATTTATTGTATATTTATTATATTATTTATTTTTATGCAAGAATGGTTAAAATTAATAAAAGTCTAACTTCTTGGAGATCTTAATGATGAACTAATAGTTCGGTCGGGTCTAGTCTAGTCTAGTACATGACTGAAAGCAGTAGAAAGGGCCAAGGAGTGAAGTGTGGTAATACACTATAGTTTAATTATTCCCTGCCAAATGTGTTCAGTGTTGGGTGTTTTTGATACAGAAAAATTTGGTATAATATTCTTGTCTTGGCAATCTTCTTTTTAAGCTCTACAACCCTGGATGGGTTTTGGCTTGCTCAAATATTCCTTGCCAATATTTTCTGTCAAAAACACCCTTTTTCCAATCCAGTACACCCACAATTATCAGATCTCCGCATACAAGGTTCCACCATCTCTCTTTAGGTCTTCCTTTTGGCCTGTTTAATAATGTTGGCATCCCGTTATTTATCTTCCTATTTGTCTTGGCAATACAAACTGTAAATTTTGATGTAACCCTCATCTCAAATATGAAGGGAATGATTTTTTGAGTTCTAAGTACTAAGTTCTAAGTTTTAAGTTCTAACCTTTGCACGAAATGAATCTAAATAATGTATAAAAATTTAGTTCCAACCTCGTGTAAAACAGTGCCTCTCCACTACAAATGGCAGCCACTTAACCTTTATCGTCGTATGATCATATGCTGGTCTCTTGTGTGTTTACCTGGTAGCAATTTAAATGTCCATGGTAAACCAGATATTTTGTACTGTCAACTATATGTGGTCTGTAAACCATCCTGAACCTTAACCATCATTCTAGCAGTAAGTCCTACTCTATAAGACTCTGCACTTAAAGTAGGCCAGTGCTCTGATGAGGACATTACAGGCTGATATTTGGTAATTTATTCTATAACAAGTTACATCATTACACTTTAATACAGATGTGGGAAAACATTCTGCATGTCAAAGATTATACAGTGAATACACAACTATACTGTATTAACCTGAATATAAGTTCAGAATTTTTTCTTAATTCATCATCTGAAAATGGTGGGAGTCACCCTACAGTCACACATTCTGTGTAGGTGTGTTCCTGAAAACTGAAGATTGTGAAGTGGGGTTATCCTATATTCAGGTAAATACACAGTATCTTTCATTATGACATAATTTCTATCAACGTCCCCTAATCTGTATACAAGTAATACAAAATTTAAGTATCTGACTACTGTATTTTTGTATATGGAATACAGATTTTAGTCACACTAACTCGGGTGACTTCATGTCAGATTCACGGTGAATGACATAGCACTGGAGCAGGTTTCTTGTAGAGTTTTAGATTTCTGTTGCTAACTGTCATTTCCTGATTGCTCCATACTCATCTGTCACCATGTGATATCCCTCACCAGGCAGCACATTATCACATTATGGGTCTTTAAATTGGGGAGCTGTATCTCTGACCCAGCACATGGTTCATCATAGAGTTAGGAACTTAAATTTTTAGGTTAACTACACATTTTGGTGGTGGAGATTATCATCAATCACAAGTGCCTCGCAAATAACTGTCCTGCCAGAGTAGTTAAGTCATTACAGGTTACTACTGGCAAATTAACATAGAAAACAATTACCTTATACTTGCATAACACTGAATTAATGCACCATTACTGCAAATAATGCCTTTCAGCCACATTAATCTCTATACACCACATTGGTTAAAATTGTTATCATAAGTGTGATATCAATGCTTATGATTAAGATTAGAAAGAAAGCAGTGATTTTCCTGCTATTTAATCAATAAAGGATGGAGAGAAGAGTAGGCAATGCCAGATTCTTAACAGAATTATCCTATTCAGTTGTACAGAACTGAACTCATATACATGAATAAAATGAGCAACACAAAAAATTAAAACTCAAGAGTTACCAATGTAAACACAAACACAGTCAATTAGTATAATAATCAAATCACTTTGTTACCTTCTGGCAAAGTGAATGGAGTGCAATTAAAACATGTAAGGATTTATAAAGCCAAGCATTGCCCAGCAACTGATGTTTGAAATAGTTTTGTGTATTTTCAATTATATCTTATCCCAAGTAGAACTCAATGAAGATTCTTTATTGTGCCAATTCATTTCATGTAAACTTCTAAAACCTGGAATATTTTTGATAACATAAAAAAGGCAAAGGAGGGAAGAATTGCAGTCTTGTACTTACTCATTTTTAATCTGAACTGCTGTACAGTGACTGTACCGCAACTGTGGTAACATGCAGCTTCAGAACGTGCTGGGAATATCCTGCTTAAAACTGCTTCATCAACCCCTTATGTCTCCATCTGATAGCACAAATAACTAAAAATGAAACAATGGCTTGATTTTAAAAGGGACAACATGCAGAACTGTGTGTGATTCTGTACATTTCAGTATATTCAGCTGGAAGCACTTTGCTTTACAATTCCTGCCAGATTACACAGAGCCGTAACCTAGAAAACTCAATAAAAATCTTCACAACCATGAAAACCTCAAATTTTCTTTACAATGCCTGCTCTTTTAATTTAAAATGGTAATAATTAGTGTTTATAAAAACGTGTAGAAGCACTCAGGCATTTGGGTAGGATATAAACCTACAGTCCTGGGAGATGCTTATGCCACCTTGTATTATCCTCTGGTAATTTAAATCTGTACAGCATGGTTTTAGGCCATTCATAAAGTATGGTTTCATCTTAGTCATAAACACAGTAGGTCTATGAAACTATTTACTGACACATGAAGATTTTAATGCAAAATTATAAATGTTAATTAAAAGGGACCACAATTGTGGAAACACTGCAGGCTGTCAAACAAAGTGCAACATTATAGTCAAAGTCTAAATGCCTATGCCAATCAAACATCTTTTCCCTGTTACGATGGCATTGCTCATTCTGATTAACTGCTTACTAACAATGTACTCAAGACCCACAAGATGATAGGGTGAAGAATTTGGTAAAAAAAGACATAATCTGCAACAAATACACACACATTCACTGAAGCCATTTACAGAAACCTTGGTGAGAATGAATATTGCATAACTCAGAAGATTCGTGAAATTCAACAACCTTCATGTAAATAAGATATTGAAAGATTAGTATGGTACAAAATCTGCTGACACCAAAGTTTCTTATATAACTGTTATAGCTTTTCTTTTTTCAATTATATTTTGTACTTATAATGTCTGCTTCAACTGTTATTTGATACCTTTATTCATAATTTTATAGTAGATGAATATCAACACCATTTAAATTGAATCTGATTTAGCACTACATGATATATAATGTTCTACTTTACAGGCTTACAACTACATTTTTCAATTGAATGCTCTGGATTATCACAATTCATTTCAGTTCTGAACAGCAGTTATGCACATACTTGTATAAAACATGTGACGTCTGTATAATTTCAAACTTGCATGCGGTACCATGCTTGAACATTCCATCTTTTAAGGGCAGCAAAATGCAAGAAACACCAAAGAACGACATATACTTCTGTAGCTGTACACCTTCTTTTAACATAGGATTACTGATTTAATTGATTCATGAATTCATGTGAACAGAAGGCTGCATCTTACATTCATACAATCAGTTTTAACAGAACACTGCATTTGTATGCTCCACTTTGCACAACCCTATTGTAAAAAATGTATGAATTCAGATTTAGCTTTTTTGTGGTCGTTATTTTAGCCTCAGAACGACTTTAAAAAATAATACACCACATTCAGGGTTTCTAGACTGTAAATACTCTAATGAAATGGTAATGTTCCCATGACTATTATGTACTGATTTTGTAAATCTGAAAAATTCTTTAATTCGAGGCATCTGCACTGTATGAGTTACTGACTTATCCCCCTTGTCATGTTCCATCACAAATTTATTGGTGTATATTATGTCATCATCCTGCACTGGAAAGATTACATCAAACATGCAATAAATATGCAGATATAACAGCTGAGATTCTTTTGTTAACTAAAACGAAATGTTACAATCCACATGTACAGAGATGCCTATTTATTGATGATGTACATGAAGGTGTAAAAACATCATGGCTGCCTCACTGGTAAGTCTTCTAATATGGAACATTTGAGAACAGATATGATACAGATTCACCATTGTGTGTTCTCCGTACAGCTTCTGCAAACATCATGGATACATCGATACACTGAAACGAACATTGAAAAAATGTTAAACTCAGAAACTGTTTGGCATGTTATAAAAATGTTTGATGTAAAGGAGGTGTGAGCTGATGCAGAGGGATTGCAACACATATCTTGCTAAGCCCCCTTTACAAGCATGCGCAAGGGTGCACACTCTCTCTTTAGAAGCAATGCCAAATCTCCTGTGAGGGAGAAAGTCACCACCACAAAGCCAAAACATATTCTTTCAAACCACCTAGTCTTCAACTAAGTAACCAAATCTTTTTTATCCATAACAAATTCTTTAGGAGTACACCATATTTCCCATGTCATAAGCTGCTACAAGTGATAATCAGCAAGGTACTTTTATGGATATAATACAATTTGACCTTCCAGTGTTAGATGTAGGGTGATTTTTTGGGACATTTTTCAGGGGAAACTGCATCTTATGGCGTGGGAAATACAGTAATTCATTCAAATGCCCAGGATTTGATGCCATAGCTTCAAATAGTGAACATTTGAGGAAGTTCAACTATACATACTCAATGGATCATGTCATGCAACATCATGGTCATAAATAACAGAACACTTGTCAAAGCTCTGTCATAATAAGTAAGCAATTTACTGCAAAAATTACTAGTGTGGATGGAACTTCCAATTAAATCATGCACTAGCATGTGACTTTCGTATCTTAGAGCAGTAACTTACCAGCCAGTGTTTGTCTATAAACAGGCAGTAATAAGGCTGCAAATGAAGGCATGAACCACTGTGCTAAAACACATATTTTTTTTAAGCGTGTTATTTAATGATGCTGTCAATTGCTTAGGTTGTGTAGCATCAACAATGATCAATGATGAGGCTGTAGCATTGGTGGAATGACAATGAAAAGGGAAAACAGAAGTTCTTGGCAAAAGACATGTCCCAATGCCACTTTGTCCACGATAAATCTGACATGAACTAACCTGGGATTTAACTCAGGCCTCCACAGGGAGAGGCTAGCGACCAACTGCCTGAGCCATGACATGAAGTAACATCTCAGAAATATGTCACACCCCAACACCAATTACTTCTACTCATAAGCTAGTCAGCAGTAAAAGAACTTTAACCTTTATCATCCCAAGTGACAATATGCTGGTCTCTGTGTGCTGCAGACATTTAAATGTCCATGCTAAGTTAGAAAAATTCCAGCCATCAAGAGATACATTCAACATTTAAACTTGTTGACTACAGGTTCAATAATGATTTGTTTTGTAGACTTCTCATCTGGAAAAAAAGGCATTGCCTTCATTTTCTAAAGAGTGGGCCACATGAACAGAAGTCCACAAGCGGCTACCATTGAAGTACAGCCTGTTGGGTATTAAAGAATATGGATTTTTTTATTAGTAACAAACTTTAAATCACTGACACAGGGCCCCAGTGTTGCAGAATAGTAGCAGAGGTAAGAAGTTAGGCCGTACTGACCTACTAGATTATGAGTGCTAGCTAGTGTGGTAACTTTGTTTTTTGCTAAAAATCTCATGTGGGTTGCATGTTGGACTCCCCAGGTCTATAGGTTGCACTGACATGTAAGGGTAAAGGTGAAGTTATCCTTGTGCACACCATGAACGCATATGGGGGACTGATGGTGCAGCTCCAATCATCCTTAACCTTGGGAATAGATGGAGGTTGAGTGGCCACATTAGCCCCATCACAAATTGTGTAGGAGGCTAGGTGGATCCAAGAGCCAGTCTGGACACTCTGGTGCAGAGAAAAATCCCTTGCCCTAGCCAGGAATGGAACCCCGATGATCCCTCAGGCATGCAACCCATAGTGAAGCCACTACACCAACTACACTATCCCCCTTATATGCAGTTTCTTGAAACTGTTTAATTAATAATGTTGAAAATGATCTGAAGGAAATGGGCATTAACAAGGCTGGGAAAAATAGCTTGGTATAGATATGCATGGAAATTGATGGTGAAGGAGGCCAGGGTCTTGCATGGACCGCAGAGCCAGTGGAGAAGAAGTTTAATTAATATTTTGAATCTGTTTACATGACTTGAACTGGAAATCAGTAATGTAATTCTTATGGTTGTTTTATATGTATGGATTTTCATAAATGGTCTTTTCCTCTAAAAGCATTCATAATTCATCGCGCACATTGTGTGTGTGTTGTGCCTTGTTCTGAATATCTTTTCTTACGTCTGAATTCGTAACTTTCAGAAATAAAAGTGTAATAAAGTAAGTCTTACCTGTATCCTGGGGCAGTCTTTCATATGTTGTTCTTGTGGTATTGTGTTTGTGACAACAACTGCTTCAAAGCATGCATTATTGATCCTTGAAATAGCAGGTCCAGAGAAAATACCGTGGGTCAAGATAGCATATACCTTTGTGGCTCCTGCTTCAAGTAACCTGATCAAAAGAGATGTGGTTAGGAGCTTCTTGCTGATGGACTAAGAAAACAATAAGCATGGGGCAGGGATCATCACAGATTCCTGCCTAACCAAGATAAATGACAAATGTGGCCAAATTACAAAAAGGATTCCTTGTAATGTGTGATACATGAATTTTAAAACTTATTGTGAAAAACTCGAGCATCTCACAAATGACCCCTGAATTTAAGTCACCTTTTTCAGCCTTCAAATATTATTCAACAGATATGATACTGCACACCCCCCCCCCCCAACAAACTTGCAAGTGCACACACACACAGGGACCATATTTACCCAAATATACGACAATAAATTCTTTGTAATTCATCATCTGAAAAAATGCGGGGGGGGGGGGGGGGGGTTGAATTGCCTTAAAATCAGGGGTCTTCTGATATTCACATAAACATGGTAAAAATCAATAGGGAAAGACATGATAAAAGAAAAATAGAGAATACATACTTTTCAGCTGCATGGCAGATTGTGCCACATGTATCGGCCATATCATCCACCAATATGGCCACCCGGTCCTTAACATCACCTACTAAGACCATGGATGCCACCTCATTTGCTTTCTTGCGTTCTTTGTGGATCAGAGCAAACTCAACATTAAGTCGATCTGCTATTGATGTTACTCTGTGTCAAGGAAAGCATAATGTAACATATGTTGCATAAAGAACTCTACGTCACAGACAGCATTTGATATTCTCCACAAACTTTCTTCCAAAGCAACCAGTGAACTACTGCAGCTAAGCAGGCAACTGTTCAGATAACACAGCTGCTTACATGGCATTGTCACTTAAAAGGACAATAGTCCCACTTGTAAAAGGTGTCATGGCAAAGATGAAATGACCACATGTCCTATGTCACGGGTCTCCAACCTGCGGCCTGCCAGGTTGTATTATGAGGCCCACGGCCACATTTGTAAATTGTGTATATACTATAAAAATTACACAATAATTAAGATGGTTAGGTATACCACTTGTTATTTTTCCATGTGCAGCCTGCGAACCAGCCCACAATAATTGGTGTGGCCCTTTGTCATAAAAAGATGCATGTCCTATGTGAATGTGAGGTTACAGGTGAATTAATATTCTTTATTTAAAACTCAATTTAATGAAGCCAAGTGACTATTAAAAGGCCTCATGAACCACAGTACTTCGTTTAATCCAAAATTAAAGGACTACTAGTGTGCTAATCTTAGAAGTGGGATGCACAACAGATTTCATACAGTTGCAGTGCAAGGGTCATTTCATGCTTGCCACTTTATTCTACAGGTCTGTTTTTATCAGGTCCCTGAGTACAGAAGGATGTAACATCAGATGCAGGTTTTCTATGCAATCCAGCTGCTTGCTCTGGGACCAGTGGCAAATCCTGATCTGGAGGTCAAGTCTAGTGGAATGGTACAATGTCACATTGTGTACCCTTATGCTAGACCCGACCTCTGGATCAGGGTTCTCCACTGTCAGGGACATGACAAAACACTCTGTAAATCATAAAGACCTCCTGTAATTCTAAAATTATCTAGTACTTGGCAGAGAGTACAGAAAAATATCTCAATAATACTGGGTAACACCCATTTACTTCTAAACTATTTACAAAACAATACTGTACAGTATCTTACCAATTCACCCCAAGGGATATGATGACTCGTTAAAATAAAAATTATTAAATTAACTGTTACTTAGCTGTGAACAATTAACCACCCTGACTGTACATGCTATCTACCATACCAAGCAAGTTACAAGTACATAAAATACATACTTCTCTAGGTTTCTGATTTTAAAGAATGAGTTAATATTCAACAGACCTTTTTGCACCACCAGCATCTGGTGATACAATGATACTATTCCGCCACTCAACTATATTTTCCTTAATCCACTTTAAAACTGCAGGTTCAGCATACAGGTTGTCCACCGGTATATCAAAGAAACCCTGGATCTGTGACGCATGCAAGTCCATTGTGATAATATGATCAGCTCCAGCAACTGAAAGCATGTTTGCCACAAGCTTCGCTGAGATGGGAGCACGGCTCTGTCAAACAGAAATACAAGATACACACTACATTACATGATAGCATACCAAGGTCCATTTGCAACGCTACTCACAAAAGAAGCAAAATATGCTTAGCTGTCCCGACCGGCCCTCTTTGCAGGAAAATCAACACAGGATAAAGGTGACAGGAAAGAAGGCAAATGGATAACTAAAAGACAATGACAGAGGATATGCATGATATAAAGGCATTACTGCCACATCAACAGCAGCAAAGAATAAAAAGTTGACATTAATACATGGATGAAAAAGTGCAAAAAATAATGAAGTGTTGCAAATGCACCCTGGTTAGTTCAGTGTATGAGTGAAGCAAAAATCAAACACAGAAACACCAGCAACACAAAATGCAGGACAGTTCCATACATTAATTTTATATCTTGACATATGGTGTATATCCATACTTTTAATGCACACAAACACTCAGGATTAATGACTTCAAAAACAGTCATCATAAATATTGCAGACAGCAGGCCAGATTATGTGTTAATGTTATGTACACAAAAATGTCACCACATTTTTAATTTATTATGTACAACACCAACACTGAAAAAATTTGATGGAACATAATTTGTAAGAGATCATACCAGGGTGCATGCTTTTTTTTTATTTCCTAGTTGCTCAAATTATATTTCTTGAAGCCATACACAGTATCCCAAAAAGACTTAAGTCAGTCCAAAATAAATGTCAGAAATGAAAACACTTTCCGCCTACTTTCTTTTCATAAAGAAAGAAAGCAGGCTTCAGAGATCAATGGGCTGTGTGTGTCTGCGAGACCTTCTTCCAATTTTCAAACATGTTAACCATCTACATAAAACTTCACATGAACGTTATGCCACTAAAGCAGCCTCACTCCCTCCCCCTTGTAGCCAGAGTTAATATTCTTGATTCAAAATGGGCATGGGCTCATATACAAAGAACAGAGGGTAATAGAGGTGATCGAGGGGGAAAAAATATAGCAGAACTCCTATTTCCTTCAGAGCTGGTGAGCAGTGGATTTGAACATGCCAATAAGGCAATACTGAAAGGAGGAAATTTAACGACACTGTTGCTATGGTGCAATGAAACTGAATATTAAATGAGAGAAAATGTTAAACTGCAGAACTTTAAATGGCAGTTTAACTGTGCAGACAAGCAAGAAGCAGACGGCAGGTGGGTGTAATCAAGTGCGATGAATGCGAATAAAAATATCAATATTGTTGTAGTTTCTTTACTTTCCACTAACCTGTGCATCAAGTAGACATATTGGAACTAAAAAGTTGAATTTGTATAAGATATCCACCAGGATTCAAAACACATTTCCTGAAGTATAATTATATATTACATATATTATTTCTACATTCCTTTGCTACTTCTTTCTCCAGCAGTTTTATAAATATGCACTGTACATTACAGCAGAACTGTCAAACTACCATCATTTCAGTACATTTTATGGGCAAAATCCATGGGCAAATGAATTACTATGTATTACTGCAACAAGTGAAAAGTAAGATGAAGAAGAGGCAGTCAGCAATTTTTGTTACTAAAGAATTCTAAATTACAATTCTTTGCATACACAGACTATATACATGAACAATAGGTACAGTATATAATTAGGTGGAATGATCATGTACATTTCATATACCAAACACCAAAAGTGTTGTTTACATGGTCACTTTCCTTCAGGTTTCCCCACCAAAACCCTGTATGCATTTATCTTCGCCCCCATGTGCGCCACAAGCCCTGCCCATCTCATCTTCATGATTTTCTCACCCTAACAATATCAGGTAAGGAGTACGAATCATGGAAGTCCTCATTATGCACTTTTCTCTATCCCCCTATTACTTGCTCCATCTTCATGATTCTTAATTATACACAATACATGTAAGGATCCTGTTCTAATCCTAAAATAAAACTCAAAAGTTCTTATAAACTTATCACCACAGCCCCTTTGTTAGTGAGATATGGCAACTGAAGAATTACCACAACCACAGGATGCAATACTGGCAATGTGACAAACTGTGTGGTTTATGCATGACACAGCTCCTGCTCATTCTTCCTACGTTGTAAAGTGATTCTTAAAATCTCCCTACCCAAACTGATGGCTAGAAAGAAATGGACAAGTTCTGGGTCTCCACAATTGCCTGATCTCACTCCTACCATCTCTACTGTGGGATCATCTAAAGGGCATATTTCACATACAAAGAGTGAACACGTAGGACAAGATTTGTTGTTTGATGAAAGCCTATGTAACAATATTACACATGTGAGATTTGAGGTTCTCAGTGGTGCTGCTGAAGATTCAATTCCTCTGTGATGTGACATTGTGTCAAGTGTTTAGTTCCCAATGTAGGAGGGATTGTAGTGCCTTCATCTTCAGGGTCAAGAGTTCCAACAGGAGTGCCTGGCCCTGAACATGACACATGCCTGGAATTTTTAGTGAACCAGGCATTTTTAGTGTCAAAGCACCAGTTATGCAAACTAATGCAGAGCATTTTTGGTAGGTGTCTTACAAGACCTTCCTATGCTCTATCTATGATCAACACAGGATTTTCCAGGCTCATCAACTCTATCCACATTCATGGCCATCAGTTCAACAGTATTCCCCTAGAACTACAGCTGGTATGTCCCAGCAAAAACTGTACTATCTATCTTGTTGTGGTTTTAGAGAGCTTCAGTTGCCAATGGTGCATCAAACTTGTTTAGCTGTACAGAAAACAGCACATATGTTAGTCGTCAATCACACAAAATTACTGCATTTCATGAACATAAAGGAAAATCATTCCTATCTTTTTCATACTCATATGGACATACATATACTCACTGTTGTAAGATCAGGAACAAAATCCTGGAATGTGTGAAATGTTGTAATGGTTATTCTTATACATGAAGATTTTTAAAAGTTTCATGTTGTAGGGTATAACATGTCCGTTTGAATATCACAAACATACAAAGCCATATCAAACACAAGTAAGCTCACAACATGACATCGTGACAGCTGCTTACATTCTTAAAAAACTGGGTATAAGTACCATAACATGGTAACTGACAATTAGGGAGTAAGGTGGAGTGACCCTGAAACTGGCACGGCCGGGAAATGTTAATACATATTTGCCACACTGTTTCAATGAAAACCTTTACATATATACCTACATGGTAATATACAAAAGAGAGGTTTTGTTTTCCTTGTTTGAAATGCAAGACAATGTACATGCTCAATGAATTACCAGGACTTTTTTTAAATTTTCATGAATGAAAACATATTTAAAGATTATTTAAGTACTAACAGAAGCTATAAGTTCATGAATATAAGAAACAACAGTCGATGATTTTGCTAAATAATGATGAAGCAAATGTATCAAAGCATGAGAATATTAACACAGCCTTTGCTCAGCCTGCATTATAATTACAAATCAGAAAGACAATGGACTGCTGTTTCAGCTTACTGAAAGATAAACCTACACGCAGATTACAGTCTTCTAAATCACAACAGTGCATAGTCTTGTAGGTAACTTCTATGTTCTGTTGCCTCCATTTTCAGGGCTGAAATGAGTACAGTGTGGATGCAGTCAATTTTAAAGGCAGGGTGTATGGAAGGCGGTAACAAGAACCCATGGATCAGGGAACATGATACAGCCTGGGATGTTCATGCAATTTGCCTACATCCTCACCCTATTCACTTCAACCTTGAAGCAGGCCACTTATACCTCTGAAACACTGGTATCCACCTTAAAGATGACTTAGTGTCACAACCCACATAACATAAATCTGAATATACACAATACTGAAAATGTGAAATCTATACTGAAAACCTGCATGTTTGAGGGAGGAATTTATAAACTCAAGTAGTTATAAAAATTGGAGCATGTAAAGGAATTCAAACACCATCTTGCAAAATATGAGCTGCTTTCACAAGCCTCTGACCTTACGCTTCAAAATTACGTCAAAGAGATAGCATTACGTAAACCCTAAGACAACAAACACATAAGAAATAGAGTAATCCAAGTAAACAACATTACATCACTGCACCTGCATCCCATCCCAGTAAGCTGCAAACATACAGACAGCCACAATTATAAAATGGAGTTTACATATAACAAAGTAATCCCATTATGTCTGGGTTAACACTCATCACAACATAACACAAAACAACACAAGAATCATTAAAATATTCACACAGGACACTGAAAATTTCCAACATTACACAGTTGAAAGCACCCAGCAAGCCTTGCCCAAGAAGATAATCTGACATCTGGAAATGAAAGAATTATACTTCCACAAGCCATGAAACATGTCCCTTATTCAAAGCACAAACCTGAGGTTCAACCACATTAAAATCCACACCTGATACATTAATGACACGCTTGATAGGAAGACTAGAAACAGGATCCCCTAATGCTATCTAATGCTATAATCCCCTACTCACCATTCTTATCAAGCATAATCAATAATACTTATTTCACAAATATAAAAAATGTACTGAAATCATGCAGTTTTATGTTTGATTCTCAATATGGATAAATCACTTTGCAGCTTCACCTGCATCTTGCAGTTACAACTGAGCAGGGATTCAACTAAGCAACTAACACCATGGTGCAGAGTGCTGAAACCAAAAACCCTGCATGCACTTCTCTTCTCCACCATGCAAGCCATACACCCTGCCCATCTCATCTTCCTTCATTACTGAACAGCGATGAAAAAAGAAAGGGGTACTAATGAAAGCGAAACAGTTTCTCACACTGTAGGATATTTCAATTGTTATTTCACTGCATTTTTGTTGTGGAGACTCTGGATAATCAGTAAATTGAATTAAAGTGTTCTTTTAAAAATTAATGTTACTTTCCTATATGTATGTAGAGAGTTAACTTTCTAGATATGCTACATTTCAAGTGAACTGTCTTACATTTTAGTTTATATTACTAATTTCTAAATAAAACTATGTATGTAGATTTCCAAGGATAATTTGTGTTCCTTAACTCATGCTGAAGAGGTTGTGCAGATTTCCCCCATGAAGAATATGTGGTATGTGTGTATAAAACATTTAATTTGTTACTACATCTGTGATATGCATCCACAATTTTTGGAGTCTCACATCAAGGAACCCTGGAGAGTTTTATGAACTGTGTTCTGAAAATATCCCTCTCATCCCTTTAAAATGTCATAATTGTTACACATACACAGTGTTTCCCACATGACAATAAAAAACGTTTATCTTTTGGTCATTTAGAAAAATGTCATCAGCAATGGAGGATATGCAATCCTCAGAAATATGCAGTTGGAAAATTATCTGAAAAAAAGAGGGTATAAGGCGATGTAATAGATAATTTATGTAGCTCAGGACAGGGTCAAAAGGTGGGCTTTTGTCAACACATGATTAAAACTATAGTTCAATAAAAACAGGAAATTTCATCACCAGATAAATGACTATACACTTTTCATGACGAATCATGCACCACGTAGTGAGTGGCAGGTGGAATGATGATTGAATGTGATTCATGTTAATATACAATGTAGTGAACCTTGGCACTTACCTGGCCTCAGAACGAGAACTGTGTGTGTTTACTTTTTAGGCTCTACTTCCCTTCCCCCCCCCCCCCCCCCCCCCACCTTTCTCCTATGATAAATTTGGAAAAATATCCAGAATGGCGAGCCATCATAGCATAGTCAGTATAGTGACTGGACAATCTGGGGTTCCAATTCCAGCAGAGGCAAAGAATTTTTCTCGTCTCCAAAATATCCAGACTGGCTCTGGGGCCCACCCAGCCTCCTATTCAATGGGTACCTAGTTCTTACCTGGGGTAAAGCGGCCAAGGTGTAAAGATGCCCATTCACCTCCATGTAGTACAGTTAAAAATGAGCATAGCTCTACCTCTGCTCCCCCTACACACCTTCATGGCATGAACAGTGACAACTTTACGTTTTAGAGGACAGTAATAACAATATAGATTGATAAGTAATTACTAATTTTGTAACCATTAACAGCTATTTTACTTTGATGACAATGAAGAAAATTAAAGGAGCAAAAAATGTGGAATGAATTAATAAATTAATTAATGACAAAGGAAACAGAAATTTTAAACTCTGAAGCTTGCATCTTGAACATGATTTACAGGGCAGATGGTCTGTGTGAAAGTCACAGGATCATGTAACATTCAATTACCTGAGCAATGACCCACAATAACTAACAACAATATGAGCCTAAAAAAGCTTGTCAGCAAGATGGTCAGTTCATGTTCCACACTTTAATATGCACAAAATGGTTTTCAAGTGACATGTTCTGTTTATAATTTAATCTTTAATGCAATATGAACCCCAATAAGTACTCGTCTACAAGCCATAAAGTCGCAATCCCCAAAAGAATCAATGTTCCATAAAGACTGTATGCCAAACACAGTTATTCTAACAAACAATATGCAAATACAAGTTGTGCTACAGTCTGTGAGGGGTAAAGAAAAAAATATATATCTCCAGTCAAATATAATGTTCTTACTATGCAATACAGACTTCCAAGAACATCTTACAAAACATGATAACATAAGCCTCAGAGGTCAGAAATTAAATGCTGGTAGCGAATAAACCACACACCCAACCAGCTTGTTTATCAGTTACAGAGGAAAAGAGAAAGCGAAATAGACAGGAGATAAGAGACAAGAGGGCAGAAGTTCAGCAAATATGTCTAAAAGGGCAGAATGTTCAAAGTTCAACCATGATAGAGATAGCAGAAAAAACTGCTTAACCACAAGCTCCCCACTGATTTTTACAATTCTGTCCCACAGAATTTCCACAAAATGTACCTAATATTAAATTACTTTGGCCCCAACTCCATAATTACATTCTCGGCCCATTCTCTTCTATCTCTTATCGCTTCTCACAACTCAGAGTTCGATTTGAATGCACTACTGAAGACAATATTCATGCTACTGTAGGTAAGATGTGAAAACAAAAACTGAAAGGTAGTTATTCTCTGCACTAAACGAAAACACTAGCCCTTTCAGCATCACAAACATAAAAATAAAGTACTGTAGACAGTTGAGATATTCGCTCTTCTGGGATGTTACGCAGAGTAGATGGGTAGTTAGTTGGTAACTCACTACCAATCTACGCTGCATAACATCCCAAAAGAGAGAAGATCTCATTTAGACCACGGCGGAAACCTGAAATCATGCATACTGTAGACAGTTATAATGACACTCTTGGTGGGTTACATTGATTTCATACTCTGTCAGACTTTAAACTACATGCTTAACACCATGCTGAAAATACCATAACATGAATTTGTGCCCAGCAAAGTCTGAATCTTACATCTCTTCTCAGAACAGAGAACCTTCAATTCAGGAAGACATAGTGCAATAAATTTAAATAGGTTACATGACAAGAGACTGCAAGTAACAAGATTCAAAAGCAGTGGTCCCCAGAATTTTACTACAATGAGGTTTAATTGCAGTTAGTATATCTGAAAAGAAACTGGACAGTTGTGTCCTCATAACTGCCTCTAGAATGCATACATTACAGATGTGACACTGTTTTAAATAGAAATTAATTCCAAATCGAACTCTGCCTCTGCTGCCTGGATCTGTTCCCATCTGTAAAGTAAAAAGATTGTAGTTAATGTGTGAAAATTACCCGGAACTTCCATTCGTTGACCTTCATTGTGAAGGAAACTGGAAACTCAAGTCCACTACCATCTCCATCTCCACCAGCCTGTGACATTATAAAAGTTTAACACAGCTAGAAACAATGCCTGAACACATGGAATTAAATAAGAACATTTAAACATACTTACGGTAATATCATCAGCTTTTAACTAACTACTTGCTAATGCCATGGAACAGTCACTCTTGAGAAGCCTGGCACTGAACAGGTTAAAATATTAACTAATGGCTGAACACGATCTGAAACCATCTGCAGCAAATCAGTTACCTCAAAAGAACACGTTACATCATGTAGTTAGGCCATATCCAGATGTGATTATTAATAGTGAAAATAATGATTATTATTCAGCATCAATATATGGAACATATTACACACAATTACTATAACATTCAGAGTATACATATGCCTTACAATGTAGATTGCTGAAATATTTATTTCTAACAACAGAAGTGACCAAGACCAAACATGGCCTGGTAAAACACAATATTCAGAGAACTACAGTGGTAAAGAGTATACTGTCAAAACAGTAATATGACAATTAAATGCACAGCTTTCAATAACAGAATCACTATAATGTCAGATAAGAAAAATATTTGAATGAAAATGGTCACATAGTTCATATCTTTTAACTTTTGGTGTTACTGTTAAATGAGAAGTATGAGTTTCCACCCAAATTTACATATGGATGTGAATGTAACAGTAAAGTTATCCTGTACATGCCACGAAGGCACAGAGAGGGAGCAGAGGTATAATTAGCTCCACTCAATCTCAATCTTGGCAGTACATGGAGGTGAGTGGTCACTGTCACACTCTGGCCGCTTTACCCATTGGAAAGAACCCTGGTACCCAAGGAAGTGGAGGCTGGGTGAGCTCCAGGGCCAGTCTGGACATGTTTGGAGAATGGACGTATATGCCTTTATCATATTTGTCTCTGACATAGCCACAGATGTCACTGTAACTGAATGTCACAGTTCAGTAGCTACACAATCAGTATGTCCTACATTCAAATTTCAGCCTGCAAACTGGCTATCATGAGATCTTTCATGGTTTTCCTCAGTTCACCCAGGCAACTGCTGGGATAGTAGCTTAAACTAGGCCACAGCTGCTTCCCTTCACATACTTTCCCATTCATTATTCATTAATCAGCCTGTCATTCAGTGCTATACAGTCTGAGCTACCCAAGATATGGTTAAATAAAACATAAATAAACAAATTTCACTACATACATATTGTCAGACATTCTGCATAAACAAAACGGAAACAGGAATAAGAGTATCTCAGTGTGTTCCAAGTCTCTGCTGTGTCTCATTATAAGAGATTCCTACACACTGACAAAATAACGCATAGGTAACTACAATCCTAAGAGAATTTTGAATTCTGCTGTGAATTATACCATCCTTTTAAAGTGCAATGGCATTATAATGAACATAACTGACTTTAACATTTATATGAGCAATTAGTGTTACTTGGTACAGTCCTCATGAAAGAAAAACTACACATTGGACCGTACAATAGATTATTACATACCTTATCTTTCTTATCCTGTCTGGCATATGGAAAGCACGGTATAACAGCAGTCACACGTGATGCTGAAGCAATTTTACAGGCATTGATCATGATAAGAAGCTCCATCAAATTGTCATTAACCTCACCACTTCCACTCTGCACAATGTATACATCTTCACCTCGGACAGATTCTCCAATTTCTACACTGTGAGAGAAACAGAGCAATACAACTTCAGCAGAAGGATATTTCTAGACTTAATTCACAACCTTCCATTACAAAGCAGACAATCAAATGATATATATAATTACTACTACTGTAGGATACCAGAGGTGTTCAATTAACTCCCAACAAGCCTCACAGCAAAAAATACATGCACTGCTCATGTTTTCCCATTTATTTCACCTTTCTACAAGCAAACTGTTAGCAGAGTTTTTATGGTATTGCACTTGAAGCAATATTTAGATATACATACCAATGGTAAGTTTTACGAATTATAACTGAACTGCTCTGAAGAATGAGATACTGTGAAGAATAATTAAGGTGACACTTATGACTGATACATAACAAGATGGGAAAACAGGTGATATAGGGAGGTGAAGATAGTGTCATGTGGAAACAGTATACAGTTTGTAGAATCAACCTTAATTATTTTTCCATGTATGGTGCAACTACAGCAATATCCCAGACGCTCAGCATGCATTGCTGGAAAATGTATGTGTAAGTGAATCAGCTTGCAACAGGGCTATTAATAGATGTTATTAATAAGAATGATGCTAACAGAGTTATTTACCATCTATGAGTGGAACTCAACAATCACCCTTGCCTGTTCATGTGTAACATAAAAATTCAAGGCTGAGAAGTGGAAAGATTTTTAATTTATTCTGTAATATTTCTTACAGTCTTTTTTATTTCTGCATAGATGCTGAACAGTATAACTGGAGTCTTGTATGCATAATACGTCATTAAAGGAACAGTATTTTATGTTATGTGAGAGTCAGCAGAATACTGCAGCATAATCACGATGGGGTGGGTCTGCACAGTGTCTCTTATGGAGAGATGTCTGGCAAGTAGAATTGTTTGTCTGTCTGGTGAAATAAGCCAACATTTTTTCATGTCTAGATATGAGTGATCACGGTACAATTCGGCTACTGCTATACACAGACAACTGACTAAAGAATAAACAAGTGTAACATGTGCAGTAAACACACACTTCACTGCAACATAAGGCTTGAGACTATTTCAGTCACATTAAAAAATCACATTATAGCACATGGTAACATTAATTTTAAAATTGTAGTTTTAATAATTTATTACATGTTGCTGTGAATGTGTCCATGCTTCTTTTCTGGTGTTGCAGGTTACATACAAGATGATACTTGTTTCATCAGAATTTTTCTCCTGCTCTATCACTGACATGCCTTTTTTCCAGATATAAGGTATGTTGATAACTTAAAATAATCTCAAAATGACAAACAGAGCAAGTCCGAAGTGTAGTGTGTACATGTACATCTCACTCGAGCAGCATGAAGTACTTCTCACCTGGATCTGCTTGCTGCGACTCAACATGACAGGTATGGGTATGCAGATTCTTTAAAGTTAAGCTCACTTGCATTCATGAGAGGCTTAAAAGCAACTCAGTTTCCAAGGCATGATTCTTCAGGGTAATACTGTACTTAAAATTCTAGTCACAAAACCTGGTTAACTTTATAAAGAATTTTCATGCTGATATGGGTAATGACTGTACCAATTAAATTACCACATTCCAGTCTGACACTGATAAAATGAAAGTGCTACACGTTTAAAAATGTTAATTCTTATTGCATATGATATAAAAAAGTACATTCACGCTCATGTGGTAAATTTTACTATACAGACCTTCAGTTTTTACGGGTGAACTACAAATACACATAACTTCATGCAAACCATAATTATTCAATACAGCCAGAACTGATTCAAATAGTACGTTCAGCGACTATTATTACTAACAATAATATTCATATAAGGCAACAAGACTTCCCAGAAAGATGATAATTCGCAGAATTACTACGACGTGCAAATTACACCCGACTCTTTCTTTTAAAAACACGCACGTTTCTTACCATGTTTCCAAGTTGCTGAATTTCTTGGTTACTACTTTCCCCAAGTCAATGCCCAATCGATCAACAATTCTTTGGGCAAGATCTGGATGCGATGTGCCACTGAAAACTTTGATATTCGGCATCCTACTTCGCAGAAACGAACTCGGCTTTTCTAAGTTCGCACGAATCAAACTCTTCGCCCGCACTGGATCCGACACAACGGGCATTACTGCTAAAACACCACATACAACCAATCAGATAACAGCGGAAAAAGATTTACATCATATCCGAATGAACGTATTCTATTGAGCGAAGGTCATGTGTTTGTGATGGGAGAGTTACACATGTTTAATTAAGTCTTAAAACTGTTCCATTTAGGTATACGAGCATGATGATTTCGTGATAGATGAAACAATATGAATAAAATTACTGACCATCTGAGCATATCGTTCTCCTCATTATTTAGAATCATCAATTACTACAAGCGTTCGATTTGAATAGGCAAATAGTATCCAGTATTCCGTGTTACTGTATCAGCAAAACAGGCACACTCGAATGTTGAGGACCGTAAAAGTTGTGATGGAAGTTTAATACTGCGGAAACAGAAATCTGGTCGTACAGGAGCAATGCGTTAGTTTATTTTGTACCTAGAAACATGGCGAATATTGCTGCTCAGAGAATCAAGAGAGAATTTAAGGAAGTTATTAAGAGCGAAGAGGTAGGACCTTAACTGACACCCTCGAGCCATATATTCAAAATTAGTTTTCGAAACTTTTGTCGTCCAGGACTAGTAAAAACAAGTAAATCATTAAAGATGACAATTGTTTATTACAGTAAATAGTGGACTTCCCAAAGAATGACTGTTATCGTTTAGTTGAGTGTTCAACTACGTGATAGGTTATTTTCAATTGGAACTTATTTATGTTGCATGTGTATATTTTTCGATTTTGTTATTTGGAATAATTAGGGCGTTAGTGTGTGTTTGATAATTACTATTATATTTAGTGTTAGTCACTAGATTAATTTGTTATAAAGTTAATTTTCTGGGATTCTAGCCATTAATGGTCAGGTCAGAGGAATGTGCCTGTAGTATGCAGTATGTTTCTATATCCAATGGAATGTTGTCCTGTATGTATTTGTATTTGTGTTTATTTTCATCCGTTTGCTACATGGTAACACTTGGACAAGTCAGTCAGCAGTTTAGTTAACAAATAAATTACAAAGTTACAAGCATACTACCTACATTTGTTAAAATCATAAAAGTAATGAATAAGTAGAAACATTACAATGATACATAGGCTAATATTTACAGGTCATATATAGCAATGAAGTCCAAAACATAAGTATTTTGATCAAACCCTAAAATGTTAAAATTTTTTAAACTTTACCTACACCATCCAATTTTATCAAAACTAACAAACTCATTTATTGTATAAAAGGAGTGTTCCAGTAAAAAGGATTTTAAGTATTTTTTGAAAACCAAAAAACTGTCCGAGTTTTTATTCTGTTTGGCACCTTGCTATACAATTCAATCCCCATATTTACCACACTTTTCTTAAGTAATGCTGTTCTGTAAAATTGGACATGAAAATCCTGTTTTATTCTTGTGTTATAACTATGAATATATTTTGCATCAAATCTGCTTTATACTTTTTAATGTAACATAACACCTGTGGATTTGATGGAATGCAAATAAACTGAAACTGAATCCCACACTTCAACATTTACGTTTCCAAGAGTGATTTAAAAGTTTGGAGTGACATGCACATAAATTTTAGCACATTTAAGCCGTGCTGTTTTGTGAATAAGTTATGTTTGTATTCCTTTTGTGTTGACCACAAGCATCAGTCAATTCAGGTGACAAAATTTAAACTTTAATAAACTGCTGGTTGTAGTACCACATTCAGTTATATTTCAATTATAGGATCTGGTTTGGAGCTACACAAAAGAAATTTCGGCTGAAGGTCCCAGCTATAGAGCCACGAAAATGGATGAACCTAACCTAACCTAACCTAACCTGCAACCGTTTATTTTGGTGCCTCGTCTCTGTATTACATGTTTTATACATTGTACATTCTGACCGTGTATTCCTCTATGCACTGGTGCGCCATACATACATACGTATATATATACACATACATATATACATACGTACGTACATTCCATGGATCCATAAGTGTGTCACAAAGACAATAGGATGTGAAACAAGTCATAAATACACAAATATATACAATTTTACGGTTCAAAATACTATAAACATTTTACAAAAGAGTATCATAGATCATCTCTATACATAAAAAATTCATCTACAGAATAAAAGGAGTGTATATTTAAGTATTTTCTTAAGACTAAGTGAAACTTTGCCTTTTCATTCTTAAGGACTTTCAGACTATGTGGTAAGCTGTTGAAAACTTTGATGCCAGCATAAAATGTACTTTTTTTAAAATGAGATAGGTTGGCATTTGGTCTATGAAGATGGTGCTTATTCCTTTGTTTACTATTGTATATAGATGAATTTGTGTGAAAATTATCTTGATTACTGACAATGAAGTTCATTAATGAAAATATATATTGGCATGTACAGGTAAAATCTCTTAATTGTTTAAAAGACTAATACATGAAGTTCTGGGTTGTGCACCAGCCATAATTCTGACAAGTTTCTTTCGTAAAGTGAAAATCTTCTTCTTGTTGGAAGAGTTACCCCAGAAACGTATTCCATACTTTATAATGGAATGAAAGTATGCATAGTTAATTGATTTGAGAGTGTTAATGTTACTGATATGGACCATTGACCTAACAGCATAACATGCTCCACTTAACTTACGAATCGTTTGTTCAATATGGTTCTTCCAATTTAGGTGGTTATCAGTTTGTAAACCAAGATATCTTGTATTGACCATTTCTTCTATATACTTTTCTTTATAACCAGTATGTAGTGTAGAATGTGATAAATTATTTGTTTTAAATTTCATTATATTTATTTTATCTAGATTTAGGACTAACTTATTAGCAGCAAACCATTTAATCATAAGAGAGAGAACTAAATTTGACATTGAGCAGATATGTTTGAAATTTATGCTTGAAATTATGACACCAGTGTCATCAGCAAATATTGGTTCAGATATAGAACTTATTCTCAGGGGAAGGTCATTTATATATATTATGAACAAAGAGGCCCTAGAATTGATCCTTGGGGAACTCCATGTTTCATTGTACTCCAGTCAGAGGAAAAATTCTGAGTTGTGTTAGGTGATTTTACTTCAACTTTCTGTCTTCTGTTAGTTAAATAGGACTTGAACCTATCTTCAGATATTCCTCGAATTCCATAGAAATGTAATTTAGTGAACAAAATTTCATGATTTACACAATCAAAAAGCCTTTGCCAAATCACAGAAAATTCCTCCAACATGCATTTTTTGGTTAATATATTTAAATACACTGTCTGTTAGTCTGAAGGCAGCATTTTCAGTAGATATCCCTTTCCTAAAACCGTGCTGTTCTGTGACCAGTATGTTGTTAGTATGCAGGTGTTGGCCTAATCGTCTGTGCATAACTTTCTCGAATACCTTATAAAAAATAGTTAATAATGAAATGGGCATATAATTTGTCATAGTTTTGTTTCTTTCTTGTAAAGTGGTTTTATTACCTTAATTTTAAGACTGTCAGGAAAAATACCTGTATATAGCAAGTGATTATAAATGTAGCTTAATGAGTGACTTATAAGAGACGCACAAGTTTTTAAGATTTTACTTGTTATTTCATCATAACCTGATGATTTTTTTTTGTTTTAGGGAATGTATTATACTTTTTATCTTGGCTTCATTGATTGGGATTATTTTTATGCTGGGGAAGTTTTTAAGAAATGAGTCTTAGAACTTAGATAGCATCCCCTTTCTCTATCTGTTGAATGTTTAATTTTTGGCAATTGTTATAAAGAAATTATTGAAGGCATTGGCTATGTTTCTTGGATCGTTGAAATTTTTGTCATTCACAAGTATTGTTGGCATAGCTATTCTGAACCAGGGCACAATTATATTTCATGTAGACCTATAATTTCAGATGGGAAGAAGCTTCATTTAGTTATTGTCAACAACAAGCAATTTTGGTAATCTTCATCTATTTTTGGAAGACCACTGTTGAATGTTGAATGTACAAGCCCAGAAATGTACACATAGCATAACACTTCTGGGGCTGTCATTCTTTGTTGCTTAATTGTCTTGAAAGGTGTGAGACGTGAGAAGAGCATATTGGGTTTAAAATGTGTTCTTCATTCATGAGATTTGAGGTTCTAGCAGTGGTGTTGCTGAGGATTCAAGTCCTCTGGAATGCTGCACTGTGTTGATTGATAAATATGAGTAGTTACCAACGTTTCAAAGGTTCATTGTGCTTTCATCTTCAGGTCAAGCTGTCTGCTTGGCCATGAAGATAGAAGGCAGTGTTCCCTTGAAAACAGTAGCTGTTTTACCAGTCAACATGGCTTAACATCCCAGAAGAGTTGAAACTTTGTTCATTGCTCTGTACAACTGTGTTCAACACACTTTTCACTTAAATAAATATTTAGTGAGTTAATCACCCATATACAACCGCATGCACAGAACGAATAATATGAAATTTTAATATTAGACATCCCTGTTGGTATGTACATGCAAAAGTGTGTTTTTACTCTTATCAGTAGTACAGTCACAACCAACAGAGACACTTGCAATATGTAATCAGGCTACCGGTTTCAGCTCAAAGAGCCATCATCAGGCCTATGACAGAAAACTATGAAAATCAAACTCCATACATTTTGGTAAGAGGAAAAACTCCCCCTTTTTTTACAATTACATATATAAATTGTATATCAATATATGAATGTGCTGCCTAAGAGAAGTATATTTTAAAATGTAAATATAAAAGATGTAAAATATAAAAAAACAATAAGTATGACAATATGAATATAAAAAATGGAGTCAGACCATAAGATGTGGACGTATGTGTGGCAGTACTAATGTAAAAAACCAGTGTCAATCCTGTACATTACATATGGATCTTTGTGCGACCGGATAAATTGATTCTTAGGGTAGATAACTTGCATACACTTTTCTTCACTCCTGGTCTTTTATGTAGTATCCAAGCGTCTACAAAAAACTAGGTTTTTATTTTGTATGGATACTTTACAGGAGTTTGCATATTAGGCACGTATTTTCACTGGTTTTTGTGTTGCTTTAACATTACTGCTGTATTTACAGTCGACCGTAGCTTCTTTTGTGTTGCATAGGTGTGATGTCATTTGCAGACAAACTCATACAATTTGTGTCTTGTGTATAAAACATACTAAACAAACATAACATGTCTAGATTCAGGTCTAATGGGATGTTATGCTGTGTGTTGAGTAAATAGTTCCCAGCATTTCAGAGGTTCATAATGTCTTCAGCTTGAGGGCCAAGGAGTCATAGGAGGCATAAATAACAGGTCACCATATTGTAAAGATATTTATAATGAATTTATCCAGTGTTGGTAATTCTGCAGTTTCATTGGCTGCAAATCTTGCAGGGTCTGGCAAGGTTTTCAGGTGTCCATAGTTATTATGAAAGCTGTGATGGGCAGTATTCATTAATACCAAAATCTGAGGACGGCAGTGTAAAGAGACTGAGAATCTGATGCAGTGATATGTTTAATATTGCACATGTTGTGATAAATATAGAAATTCTGTTTCAGTGTTTCGCAATATTCTTTATATTCAGAAGGCCCCATATTTGATTACACTGTGCAACATGCAAAAAAATTATGTAAATGAAAATATCTAATTTTAGCTAATTTTGGGGTGCTGAACACGAAAATGGCATTAAATATTGGGAATTGGCTCTGGTTTCTAAGTGGAAGGGGTCTCATAAGAACCAGTTACTGCTCAGCACCAAGGTGGTGTGCGACCGCATTCCCAGTCACATTCTCAATACCATGTGATCAACTAACGTCATAGACTGCTCTTTCTTTGTCTATCCATGGCGTTGTAGGAGTCCTTTTGGGTGTTCGGCAGTTGTGTTACCTGTTCTGCGTGTGCGTTGTTTTCGGTGAGATACACCTTTCTCTTAGCCTTTGTTTCATATGGAATAGAAATTCCCCGTAAGTGTGTGAACAGTGCAGATAACTTCTGTAATATATGTGGAGAAATCACATTTGCTTCAAGGAAGCATGCTTTAACCCCAGTGATAAAATGAGCCTACTTCCTGTACTTCGGTTGTAAAGTAGGCGATCAGGACGAGCTGGGCTGTGCATGTGTGCTGCACATCCTGTTCATCAAAGCTAACGCTTGGGTGAATCGCAAAGGATGTTCCATGCCGTTTGTAGTGCATCATGATATGGACGGAGCTGACAAATCACCTGACAGACTGTGTCTTCTGTATGGTGCCTCCTATTCAGAGAGGAATTACCAAGAAGAAAAAGTGGACAGTGACGTACCCAAATATACCATCAGCTATTCATCCAGTGCCTCACTGTGAAGGTCTGGCTATTCCAGAACACCCCCCCCCCCCCCCCCCCCCCCGACAGTTTTTCCCTAGACTGTGATGAGGAAGAGGAGAATACACTTGAAACCACACAGGATGATACAGAAAGAACTTTCTGACCTCATCAGAGACCTAAAGCAGAACTGTTGTCTTCAAGACTTGAACAGTGGAATCTTCTGGGTGACACTGTGAAAGTGACAGCATCTCACTCGATCCAGAAAATTTTGAGCAGTTCTTCATAACAGAAGGTGAACTCGGTGCTTGTAAGAACGTTGAGGGTCTGACAGCAGCAATGAACATCAGGTACAGTATGGAAGAATGGTGACTATTCATAGACTCTTCCATGCATAGCCTAAAAGCAGTGTTGTTGCGCAAGGGAAACATACTGCCTTCAATCCCTGTTGCCTGTGCCATCCACAAAAAGGAAACATATGAAAGCATGAAGGAAATTCTCAGCCGCGTGAACTATAAGACATACCAGTGGCACATTTGCGGTGATTTGATGGTAATCGCCATTTTGATGGGACTGCAAAAGGGTTACAAAAAATTCTGTTGTTTCCTATGCGAATGGGATAGTTGTGCCAAAAGTGTTCACTGCTGCAAGGAGAACTGGCCTCTACATAAATCACATACACCTGGAACAAAGAATGTAGCTCATCAGCCTCTTGTAGATCCGTGTAAAGTGTTACTTCCACCTCTACATATTAAATTGAGCCTCATGAAAAATTTCATAAAGGCACTAGACAGAAATGGCCCAGCATTCTCATTCTTGTGTGAGAAATTCCCAAGGCTTAGTACGGAGAAGATTAAGGCGGATGTATTCATTGACCTCCAGATACATCACCTCTCCAGAGACCCTCAATATGATCTCGTTCTCAGTGATGATGAGAAGACAACCTGGACTGCCTTTTGACATGTTGCAATTGGTTTTCTAGGAAATGCAAAAGCCGTCAACTTCAGGAAGCTTGTGGAGACTCTTAACTTCTTATGAGAAATTCAGCTGCAACATGTCGCTCCAGATGCATTTCCTGCATTCACACTTGGATTCCTTTCCGGTTAACTGTGTTGCCGTAAGTGATGAACACAGTCAGGGTTTCTGCGTCGCAAATTCTACAAAGTAAACATATTTCCGTTTCCATAACAGGATACAACCCGAAATTATCAACTCAGATGACTGTCCTGACAGGTTCTCCTCATGCCCTCCATGAACACTTGAAAAGCACTTAATATTAGGCCTAACAGATCTTTTCCAATTTATTATGTAATTTAATCTTCCAATTTGATATTACAGGGTTCTTATTTTATCTGAAAACTATTGTTTGTCACCTCCTGCTGCCACTATGCATCGTGTGGGTGGTCAGCTGGGTGGGCTACGTTAATAGGATGAATGAGCTGACAGGATGTGGCAACCGATAGTTGTCAGATATGATCTTTGAAGCTGAAAAAGCAATGTTGTGTAAATTAACATCTCATTAGAAACACAGTGTAAAGTAAACAAAATAAGCTGCATTAACCTAATTTACATACAATCTCTCTTAAAGTGGATTTGTTTTAGAAATGTAAAGGTCTATCTACATATTAAAAAAATTAACTTTTCCAATACATTTACAGCTGAATGTAAAGGTTACAAGGTGTGTTATTTAACAGACATGGATTGTTTCCACATTTTTTGTTAAAACACATGTTTTGGAAATGGGCACCCGTTCCATCATCAGGTCAATAATTAAAAATATGATAGGTAAACCTATTTTGAGGGGTTCCATGTATTGACCTGGTCTGTATCACCAGAACAATTGTCTGTCATGGGAAGAGACATAAGCACATCTTTGTCATATTGTAGACGTACTGAATTAAATGTTGAAACTCAAAATTTCATATTACCGTATATTCTAGAATCTAAACCGCACCCGAATCTAATCCGCACCCAGTTTTTGGCGACTTCTTAAACGAAAAAAGTTAGTTCGCGATTCTAATCCGCACCTTTCCTTCAACCACCCCTTGCCCACGGGGCGACTGATTGAATAATATTGGATGTTACCAATGCGTTAAAATCCGACGCTACGCCTGTGGCCGATGAGTCATACCGATAGAGGCGGGGCCTTTCTCAACAGACGTGCGCAATCTCGTCTGAAGCCAGCTGATCTTTAGTTGTTGAAACGTGGGAGGTGCTTGTTCCAATTTGTCGTGTACCGTAGTTATGGAAGAGGGACACCTGAAATCTAAACGACTCTCATATACGGCAAAGTTCAAATGTGAAGTTATTCGGTGCGCAGAGGAGAATGGAAACCGCAAAGCCGCTGCAATTTTTGGAGTTAATGAAAGCAACGTTCGACTATGGCAAAAACACAAGGCAGCGATCAGCGGGTGTGAGGCGTCACGAAGGAAATTCACTGGACCCAAGAAAGGACGATTTCCTGAAATTGATGATGCAGTCTTCACGTTTTTTCAAGAGAGACGCAAGACTGGACTGTTTGTGAGTTATGATCTACTCGCGAGGAGGCGATAAAGAAGGCCTGATCTTTGAACATTCCTCGAATTATGAGTGATGACGGCGAGTCTGATGAATAATAAATTATAATAATAAATAATAAAATAATAGATTATTGTATTGTATTGTTCTTACGTTGTTTATTAATTACGTTAATTACGTTATTGTTATATTGTACAGCAGCTCAATCATTTTTCCAAAATCCAGCTCTAGACCGCGAATCTAATCCGCACGCGAATCTAATCCGCATCTGATTTTTAGCCCTCTAAAACAGTAAAAAAAGTGCGTATTAGATTCGAGAATATACGGTACTTACCATTGTCATGTCTCATGGTTTGCCAATAAGGGATGGTTTATGTATATATATATATATATAGTTGTTTTGGGGTGATTTTTGTTTTATTCATTATTATGTTACTTTTTTCTGATGTGAACTTTTAAATGAACTATTTTATTAATGCCAGTTCATTAACTGTACCATTTGAAATTAGGGAGCCATGCCATGACTTCGGACGATAAAGGTTACAAAATACATAAACCTTATGACGTGTTTAATTATGTGAGGTTTCACTGAAGTGATGACGTAAAGAATGTTATTGAGATTGGATCTGTCATGATCATTTTCACTTATCACTGATTTCATGATGCAATAATTTATGTATGCAGTTTGACAGTTACAGGTCATGTGATTGATAACATTATGTGCCTCTATGTGGGAATGTTGAAATGCTCCTATTGACTTTTTTGTATAGTACAAGGAACCCCAACCTGATCTTTGGCTGCTATGGTAAAAAAGTGTGGCTTGTTGATCTCTTCAGGTCTGTTGATGTATTTTCAGTAATAGCAGTCAGTGGTTTGAGTCTTGCATAATTTTTAATTATTGTCCTTGGGAATGTTTAATGTTAAGTGGTCACACTTTGTGTTCAGGAGGTTCCATGTTCAAATATTGACCCAGAGAGCAGCTATTCTGACTAAAGTAGTCAGTGATTTTTGTCAGTTTCTACTGCCAAATACAAGGAGAATACCTTATACTTGGCTATGGCCACTTCTTGCCACCTTCTTTTAATTCATTATTCACTAATCGTGTCATTTAACACTACATGAGCTACTGCAAGCACCATTAAACAAGACAGGCAATGTACATATAAATGTAACATGGAGGTGCATTAATGTAACCATTGTTGCTGTGGAAAAGTAATAAGTATCACATATTCTGAGTGTTTGTGTGTGTGTGTGAGTGTTTTGTGTGTGCGTGCATGTAGTCTTAGTTATCCAGCATGCAAAGTGCATGCGCAGTATTATATTGTCATCTGTGGCCTCTCTGGCTCTGCCATATTTTTCCACATTATCTCATGAATGGCACGATTTTCAGAAAAAAGTTCTTGAACTTTGATTTTCTCTACAACTTTTATCTGAAACATTTTTCATTCTAAGTAGAACTGAGCAAGATATTATCATAAATGTATGTAGGTCTTCATGTAAAGTACCTGTTACTCTTGTCAGATTTTAATGAAACTTGAATTTTCTTGACAGATTTTCGAGAAATACTCAAATATCAAATTTCATGAAATCCATCCAGTGGGAGCCGAGTTGTTCCTTGCAGACAGATGGACAGACAGACATGACGAAGCTAATAGTAACTTTTTGCAATTTTGTGAATGCACCTAATAAGTCATAAGTAAAATAAATGAGAACATTTACTAAAAATAACTCCTAATTTAAATTTGGGGCAAAGTACAGTTGGTTTGGTTATGTCTTGTTGCGTAGTTAACAGAAACCTGAATTTATAAAGTTATGTTCTTATGTATTATATTAAAGTCTGTAATATTTATTTGCTTATGGTGATGACATTCCATATAGTAGAATAAGAATTGTAACTTACATTTTGTTAAGTTTATGTGATCCTTTTCAACAAACTTATCTGTTGCATTATTTTTTTGGTGTGTGAATTATCATACACAACATTTTCTTTTTGTACAACAACAACAACTGATTTATGGTTTTTGTTCTTAACTACAATGTATGCAGATTGTTAAGTGTGTTAATTAACAATACGTACTGTAATTACTAAGATCATATTGCATTGGTGATGGACAGATGGATGGGTGGATGAATGAATGAATAAATGAATGAGTGTGGAACATTAGTGGAACGATAGTGCCAGGAGAAAACAACAGCATCCAGAGAACCCCTGCTGCAGTACCACTTCGTCAGTCACAAATCCCTCATGGACTGGCCTGGGATTGAAACTGGGCCCACACAGTGACAGGCCAGCAATTAACTGCCTGAGCTATGGCATTGCTTAGATTGTTAACGTTAATAGATATGTGTATCATTAGCCTTTTGTTGAGTATGGCTCATTTTTTATTTCTCAACAAATTAGGTGTTGGGGAACGTTTTTCTTTGCTGTATATGTCACTAGTACAAGGAATGATGAGAAAGTAATTGGATTGAAGTTCATTTTGTGATATTCTGTGTTATTACATCATGTATTCTGGTAGGTGGATATGATCGTTTTGGAGGAACATGCTGGCTCCATCTTCACGGTTGAAGCATGAAGAAGCGCACCTACCAAATTACATGGTGTCTTGAATACCAAAGAATGGAATATGAATTTTTATCACCACAAAAATCCAGAATCATAGACTGAACTTATTTCTCCAAACTCAGGACACATGTTGCTTTCTTGCAAGTTATATCTTGTTATCATGTCTCGTGTGTGTTCTCTGCAGCAGTAGTTATACTCATTTCAGTTTACTTGCTGGACATCTAGAGTGATGTGGTGTTTGCCATACCTGTTGTGAATTTGTAGTAAACAGACATGTGTAATAATTTGTATGTGTTGTGGTAAAATAGTTGCACCATTGTTCAAGAGTAAGGGAAGTTTATAGAGTACTTTATTGTCCCATATAGATAGAGGATGCATGTTGAACTGATCCCTTGTCCAAGGAGTTCTGCCAAAATGTAGGCCTATAACAGATTCACACTTACAGAATTAATTCTAAATTATGACAAGCCAGAGGGCTTGATTCATGCAGCTGACAAAGTTTGGTATGATGGGAAGTGTAGAAATGCCAAAAAAAGGGTGTATGGCAGTTATCTCTAGTCTGATATACAAAACATATGGTGGTTACCACAGCACTGATTAGTACATGAGGTGCACAGTTTGTATGGATGTTTTGTTTAAGTAATGGCACAAAAGTGGTAACAGGATAACATTAGTGTATCACAGTTTAAGTAATAAGTATCACAGTACACATAAAGCTTTATTACTGTATTGCAGGTTGCAAAGTGTGCTATAAAAGTTGAACTGGTGAATGACAACTATACAGAATTGAAAGGAGAAATAGCTGGACCTCCAGAGACACCTTATGAGGGAGGGACATTTGTGTTGGAAATAAAAGTTCCAGAAACGTATCCATTTAACCCACCAAAGGTAAAGTGAAGACTGGTGATTTATAATTACAACTTGCAAAGGTCTGAGATGATCAGATTGTCACAGACTCAGTTGCGAATATTTTGATATACAAGTAATTTTGAAATGTAATGATGAAATCACAGTGATAAGTACATTTACTAGACTTAAATATTTGCTGTGATCAATTTTTTTATGTTTAGTAAGGTTGTGATGGTTGGGGTGTGTGGTACACATGAAGAAAATTAGAAATCCATACAAAAGTTTGGTCAAAACTTGAAGCAAAGAAGGGACATTGGGAGAAGGGGGAAAGTTGCCATTTTTTTCAAATACAGTGTACTCTCGATTATCTATGCGTGGACTATCCAGTTTGCGGATTATCCATGCATGATCATAAGTTGCTAAAGGGTGATGAAGGTGGGAAATAACATGGTTTAGTGCCAAGTGCTCGAACAAAATGCCCAATACCAACAAAAAATCACGGACTGTTTATGTAAAAAGTAAGTGTCTACTAGTAAGCTGTGTATGTATCATGTATATAATAAATAAGTTAGTTTTATTTTCTGTTCATGGCTTAATAAAGTATATGTTTTGGATTATCAGTGTTTATAAATTATTCGTGTATCCCGTTCCCTACCGTTACCCTGGATAATCAAGAGTACACTATATTAGTGAACCCCCCATGGCTCGACAGCCCCTAGTGGGCCTAGGCCTCGTCATTTTATGATGCTTCACGGTCACACACTTTTTAGACACACCACACTCGGTAGGACTCCTCTGGATGAGGGACCAGCTCGTCGCAGAGACCTCTATCTGACAACACACAACACTCACAAGAGACAGACATCCATGCCCTAGGCGGGATTCGAACCCACAATCCTAGTAAGTGAGCGGCCGTAGACCCACGCCTTAGACCGCACGGCCACTGGGATCGGCATATTAGTGAACCACGATAACATATTCAATATAGTGACTAGGCAGTGGGCTGGACAGCCAAGGAATCATGGCTCTCTTCCTGGCAGGAGCAAGAGATTTATCTCTATTTCCAAGGTGTCCAGACTGGCTCTGGGGTCCATCTAACCTCCTGCTCGGTGGGTATCATGGAATGCCCAGGTGTAAAGTGGCTGGGACATGAAGCTGACCACACACGTCTATCTAGTGCCAAGGTTAAGAATGAGTGGAGCTGTACCTCAACCTTCCCATATGCCTTTGTGGCAGGCACAGGAGCACTTACTTCATGGTTGAAGAAGGGCATATAGGTGCAGATTGGAATAAAATGTCTCAAGATAGGGCCCAGTGACAGACTTTACTGTGCACGGTGTTCAGCCATCTGGTTGTGTGAAACACAGAGAATTCCTTGACCAGCTGAATGACTAATTATCAATGCCAACTTCCAAACATAAGACACTGCACAGGGCATCAGTTAGTAGTTAGATTTTTGTAGTATTCTAGCTGATCATTCAGCTTAAGAATTACTTTTCACTTTAATAATGTGAAAAGGTTAATATCTGTAACAAATGTTTTTAAAGCTTTTGTAGTTTTGGTTAAGGTATGTGATGTGTAAGCAAATACATTGCTTTCATTTTTTTAGGAATACAGGATCTAATACTGAGATATGACAATAGCAGGATAATATTGTTTAATTTTTAAACAAAAGAAGTCTTTAAAGTATTGGTTGATCTACTGGTATATGTATGTGAAGGCACACAAATCCAGAGCAAATGAATTTTGTACAGTGGTGTCCAATATTTGTGGGTTCTGTGTGTGGAACTTTCTTCATGTCACCTTTCTGGCACCTAGAGTTTTGGAAAATTTGTGGTCCCAGATTTATAATTTGGTTTTATTTTTGTGTTGTATGGAGAAAGGTGCCAGTATGACGTACCATTGCATATCACCACAGCAAAAGAGCTGTTAATATTTGAAATCCAGCCTCCTCTTCAAAGGGTACTGGAGACTGTTTTCTCAGGGTTGAAGCAACCAGGGCATGAGGCTGACCACTCATCTCCATCTAGTGCTGAGGCTAATAATAAGTAGAGCTATACCTCCACTTTCCATATATGCCTTTGTAGGGAACACTTTTATGTTCTAACATTGAAACCAGTTCCAGATATGTGAGAATTGGAGCAGAGTTTTTTTTATAATAGCTTTCTTCTCTTGTCTGTACAGGTACGGTTTATAACCAAAATATGGCATCCCAATATTTCCTCTGTGACAGGAGCAATATGTTTAGATATCTTGAAAGATCAATGGTAAGCATTTTTTACAATAATGACTGGGAATTACAAGCTTGAACATTTCTTACAATACTTCATTCTTCATTGCCTAATGTGGCAGTAACTGGTGTATACCTTTACCACATTGCTACCATCTACTCTGTTAATTTTAATTGATCATTCAACAACTATAAGTGGGTTACAGTGATTAATATCACATTTTAATTCTCTTGAATCACAGTAGTTGTTTATCTGGAGCAGTGTTTCTCGGTTGGATTTGATTGTTGGCTAGTGGGAAATGAAGTTACAAAAATGAGAACTTCCATTAAGGATTAAAAATTACTAAAATGTATGTAATTGTAAAAATACACCACTTGGAAAAAAGAAAGGCTTTGTTTTTACTGTGTGTGGGACTACATTCTGTCCCAAATTTTGGTTTATTTTTCCCTCTCCTGGTTTTTTGTTTTCTGCTGATATCTTCCTTGGTTCTTGTCCATGTTTCTGTTCTGTGTGTTAATATATGCATGTAACAACTTTAAATTATGACTCTTTTTGCTTTCTTTAAATCCCATCTCAACAGTGATGCACCACAGAACTGCTCATCACTGGTAGCAAAGGATTTGTACACGGAAATCTTTGTTTGGTGGGCATTTCTGATTGTATTAGGGTGAATAGTTGCTGGAAATCTAGTATGCAGTGCCAGTAGGTGGCACGAGGTTGTCTTCTTTGCTGATTAGAAGCTGCAGACCAGTCTACATGGATCATCTACATTGCCTAGTGGCAGGAAGTTGATTGGCACCTAAATTTTTGGGCTGGCTATTAATAAAAAAAAAAACTTATCATACCCTGCCCTAACCAACCAGTAAAATGCTCCTGCATTTTTTATTCTTTCTGTAATTTTTTCTTGCTCCCTCCCATTTATGTACATTAACATTAAATACTTTACCACTCATCAGTTATATGTCAGGAAGTTACTTCTGTATACATGAAGTGATTTCACATAATAGCCTTCTGGGTTCTTCCACAGGGTGGGATAATCAGTGTAGGACTGTCAGAACAGGCTTTGTCTGGAAACTTATATGAACAACTTTCTTAATACACAGTTTGTGACATATTCATGATTTGTGTAACATGTTTCATAGAGTACCATTTTTCTTCCAGGGCAGCAGCAATGACATTGCGAACAGTTCTGCTTTCCCTTCAAGCTCTGCTTGCTGCTGCAGAACCTGATGATCCACAGGATGCTGTTGTGGCTAAACAGTTCAAAGAGAACCAGGATATGTTTAGGCAAACAGCTCGCCATTGGACATTCATCTATGCAGGAGGTACACACATGTCTATTGCAGCATCTTAGCTGTATGTAGTGAAGAATTTGGATAATATAGGATTTAGGAGGGATGTGTAAAACCGTAATTGCATAACCACTGCTAAGGAAATCACCAACAGAAGAGCATACAATATAATTTTGTAGCTTTTCAAATTTCAGTAGTACTATATTATGTTATACTGTATACATTGGAATTCCTTTAATCTGGCTACTGAGAGTCCAGTACTCCAGATTGTTCAGCACTTAAGGAAAATTGTCCCAAGACAAGAACTTCCGCCATTGGTAACTTATGTTACGTGTACTGATTCTTTGATGTTATCTTGGGTTACCTGGACCTTATTGAGCCTATCAAGCTATTATAATGGCCTTAACTGATCACAGCATGAGCAAACAAGGTACTGCTGCCAAGAGGAAACATATAACTGTAATGATTCCTTGGAAATTTAAAATAATTAGGAGACTTGACCATGGAGAAGCCGAAGTGTAGTTATAGCTTCATGCAATGTTATATCATCAACTGTTTATGATATAAAGAAATGGAAGGACCAATTGTGATTGTTTATGGCATCAAGTGAAAGTGTTAACAGCTTTTTCAAGCAACAGACATTGATTGAGCCTAAGCGCAGTTGTACAGGGTGTTTTGTAAGTGGTTTACAGCAATGTGTTTCAAAGGAAACCCCATGGCTGGGCCTGTGATAATTTAAAAAGCTTAATTTTTTATAATGAAATGAAAATAACTCACAAACGTCCATTTTCTGAGGGCTGGCTGCGAAATTTTAAAGAACCAGCAGTTGGAAGTAGATACCCACATAGAATACTCCTCTGATTAGTTGTGCAGCCCAAGTATAGGAGCAGTAACAAAAAATTATCTGTAACAACTGAGGTCAGAATTGGTATTGTCTGATGATCTGGAATTTTTTAATATCCGGCACATGTCCGGTCCTGTGAGTACCAGATTAAAAGAATTCTGCTGTACTTCCGCAGCTGAGGAAAATAGTCCCAAGTCTGGAAGTGCTCTAAAGAGACCTCCAAGAGTGTCTGTACATCAACTGCTGTGGTATCTCCTGACTCCTTTTCTCCTACTCTGTCAGTTTCTTCAGCTGTGAAAACACCTGATCCACGGTCTCCTGATTCCTCAGTGTCCCTGGTAGAAACTAATGAGATCTCAAAAAAACTAGAAAGGGACCCTGACATCACAGAACCAGCAGCTGAAGTAGATATCCAAATGGAATACTCCTCTGATTAGTTTTTCAGCCTGACTATAGGGGCAGTAACAAAAAATTACCTCTAAGAGCATAGGTCAATATAGGTACTGTTTGATAATCTGGAATATTTGATAATCTAGCATCCATCCTCGTGGGTGCGGGATTGAAAGAACTCTACTGTCACTAGTTTCTGCCTGTGTAGAACACTGCCTTCAGCTGTGAGTTGTGCACCAGTCTACAGTAATACATTAGGCTGTCCATGTGTACATCAATGTGGGCTTTCTTGAGAATCTTAACAACATAATTAACAAAATTCTTTTCAGGTCCACATAAAAATTCTGACTTTGAGTTGAAGATTCGAAGACTTACTGATATGGGAATTGAGGATCACCAAGCAAGAGTAGCATTATCTTCATACAACTGGGATTTGGAAAGAGCCACTGAGCAACTTTTCAGTTAGTTAAATCTAAATAAGCTAGCTTGTGGTTGTAATCAGGGAGATAAAGTCATGCTGCCATTTGCTAGTTTGAAACCCATACTGCTTTGTTTTTTAATGAAAAGCACATGATTTATTTGTATTTCTTCTAATGAATTTTTTAAATTTTATTACTGGAAGTGCAGAACTGATTTGTAATTCATATTACAGGCAGTCCTGCAGTTTCAAACATAATGTGTTCCTGAAAACGTGTGCGAAATTTAAATGTACAGAAGTTGAGCAATAAACTCACATGCTGTAAGAGATTCCATTCCAAGAGGGCTAAAAATGTTAGAAAATCCATAATTGTAGTACAAGTGTTGTGAGTTTGTAAACCTGACTGTTATACAATGTAGTATACATGATTGTTTGAAATATTAAAAGTATGAATTAAACCTTAAGTATAGACAGAAAAAAAGATAATTTTCTAAAGTAATTTTTTACCTCTAATTCTAGTTCTTTCAGCTTACCTGAAGTGTTATTTTGTATACAGAAGAAATTGACTTTAATGTTGGAAAGGACTGGCTGATGATGATTTAGCAAAGGATTGAGCAGGAGATAGTGATCCTGACTTTGATGGTGTCCTATCAACTTTCTTAAAGTATTTGTCAAGAGAGATTTGGCACATTGGCTTTCTGCTCTTGATAAAGCAGCCTATAGCAAGCAGTATTTCTGTCGACAGCTCCATGAGGTGTGAACTTCTGTCACCATTTGGATCATATTCTTGCATGAAGTTTGAGAATGATTTAGAGTAGGCAAAAGCTTAATTCATTGTCTTCACTGTTGAGGTCTTAGTGGAAGGACTTTGGTAGTTCTGTTAGGCTTCAGATGGCACTGTATTTGCATCTTGCATGTCAATCAGATCTTTATTGGACATAGGCTGTGAGTGAGATGCAGTCAGTTCATCCAGGTCTTCAGTGCTGAGTTCTCCAAGTCCAGTTGATTCAGAATATGGACAACTGAAGCAACAGCGTCAGGTGTGGATCCCTTTATCTAAGCTAGGTGTCTCCAGTATTATTGACTGCATCTAGATGTAGCCTCTCCAGAATTTGTTCATGATAGGTCCATCTTTCTTGTCAGTTGCCCAAACAGCCCCACTGATTGTTCTGCTCACATAGTACATCTTGAAAGTGGCTGTTGCTGCCTGATCCATAGGCCAAATATCACATGTGGTATTTGCAGGTAGAAACACAACTTTAATTCATGGATAAAAGTCCTGTAATGATTGTGGATGCCCAGGAGCATTGTCCAAAATTAACAATGCCTTGAATGTTTAATTATGCCTCGTGCATTGTTGACTTACTGGAACAAAATTAATACTGAACCAATTTAAAAAACTTTTTCCAGTAATCTTGGCATTTGAATTAGCATTCCAGATGACTGGGAACATTCTCTTAAATCTTCTGCTCAAAGCTCTAGGATTTTCTGAGTGGTGGACTAGCATGGGCTTGAGTTTAAAGTTGTCTGCTGCATTGCCACCAGGAAACAGTGTGAGCTTGTCCTGAACTGCATTGTACCTGGTGCAACTATCTCAACTTTGGCCAAATGAGTTTGTGCAGTATCTTTTTCCAAAATAATCCTCTATCATCAACATTAAGAATTTGGTGTTTGGAATAACCCCCTCTTCAGTAATTCCAGCAAGGTTTGTAATAACTTCTTCTGTAGCTTCTTTATATGCGCTAACAGATTCTCCAGTCAGTTTAACATTATGCAAGCAAGCCTTTCTCTTGAAACCAACCTTTGCTTGCTTGAAATTCTGTAGTATCAGAGGCCCTTCTCCTAAGTGTTTCTTCTGATCTCCATACAAACTGATAGACTTAGCTAGAATTTTTGGAAGACTCACCAGAATGGTATTATGCTGATCTTCAGTCTGTAATTTTGAATATCTTCCATCTCAATCACCACACCTCACCTTCTAGACACAGTCTTTGACAAATTGTCTCCAGCGTTTTATATTTGTTCTTTAATTTTGTTCTTTTCCATCACATTTTAACATACAGTCCACCAGTTTAACCATTCAATTGAGGCTAAAAATTTGATGCCTTTAGTATGCCTAATGATTCCCATCTTTATTTCAATGTCATTAGGTTTATGAGACCTACACTAGTTATTACTAGTATCATCACTCTCATTTTTCTATTTCCCATTAATTTTTATAAAATAATAAGGACAAAATGCAATAAAGTGTTCAGATAATTGCACAAACGAACACTTGTTTGTAGACTAAGATGGTGACAGTGCTGAAACCGAAATGTTGGATGGCAGCATGTTTGTCAGCTGATGTATGAAAGTCCAAATTTAGCATGTGAAAGGTGGTTTGTGGATGGCAGCATATAATGAATGGAAGTGCAGGTTGTACAAAAGTCAGGGACTGCCTGTATATTGAATATTTAAATCTATCAAGAGCACAAAACTGTAAATTTGTAGGGCACTGTATTTAACCCTTTGAAGACAAAAATTAATCTACATTACATATAAAAATTTATTTCATACTTCACAGAGAATACAGTGTGCTTCCATTAGAAAAACCAGCTTCAATGCTGTTATGGGGGAACAGTTACTGTTAGTTCTGAAAATCTTCTGAAACATAAATATCATATGTGGACAAAATGCAGAGATTTTAGTGTTAAACCTGTGGTACCTCATTTACTAACCACTAACCTTTAAAGGGTTAATACAGATAGAGTAAAGTGGCCCTTATATTTGAATTAATTACAGTACAGTTTTCAACCACAGGTGAACTTCGTGGTACATAAATGTATATTCATTCAGCAAACACGTCTGGAGCACGTTAATATGTTTCTTCAAAATGTACAGTTTTTTAATAAACACCATAAAGTTAAATAGTAAGTTAAAAAATTGCAAGGGTCTTATTTTAGTGGGTTTGGATATACTGGGAATTATCAGTGATTTTCAGACATTTTTGCATCAAAGATTAAAATTACCATTCTGAAGGGAAGCAACTCTTTGTGCCTATCAGTGGTATGGATACCTCAGCACATTAAGTACCAGTGTTAAGGTGAGTAATTTATTCTTAAAACTGGCAGGCTGTTTATTACTCTTTATTTGAGGGGTACGTGTGACATGTAATAACCAGGTTTTTGATGCCATGTGGTAGGTAAACATGAATGCATTTTTTTTCTCCACACAAGCAGTCATAGTGGATGAACTATGCTCTCATGTGATGGTCTTCTTTTCGGTTTTTGCACCATATACATTGGTTAAATGTTCTGATGTTTTAGAGGAACATACTTTCTCCATCTTCAGGATGACTGGTCCAGGTGGATGCTGAAGTGATATGGAATACATTTGTGAGTTATATAGGACAGTTTGCGGATGTTTGGCCATTCACAGCTACACAGGGCAGGAATAAGGAATAGCAGTATCCTAAGCCAGTGGGAGGTAAGATGTCTAAGAACGGCACTATTTCCAGGCTTCACCAGTAGGATATGTGGAAATATTGTATGAAGTGACTGTGGTCTGATCTCTTATTCAGGGTTAATATGTCCCTTAATAGATCGTAGAATCCCCTAATTTATTCCCTAAAAGAAAGAAGGCAGCAGGCATTCTCCAAGAATTTAATAGTTTTGCCAGCATGAGGTAAAAAATTCTCTCCAGTAGTGACACCCACTGTGCAGTCAGTCTCATTGGTTACCCATCCAAGTGCTAATCATGTCTAATGCAGTGTAACAGCAGGCAGAGCTCAGACCAAGTCACTGTGCTTATTTACCACTATGGAAATCTGGAAACAGGGCCATTCTTGGAAATCTTGACTCTCACTAGCTTGGGACTATCCTATCCCCTTTTCCCACTTTCCATAGCTGCTTGGCCAAACACCCTCAAACAGTCCTATGTAACTGACACATTTATTCCTCTATATCACTTAAGCATCTATATACTTGAACCAAGTCAGTCACCCTGAAAATTGAGGCAGTATGTTTTTCCGAAATGTCAGAACATTTAACCACTACATGCCCAGAAACCCAAAAGAAGACCTACATTTGATTGGCAACCACTGTGGAAACCTGAAAACTCTTTTGAGTTTTTGGTTCTCTACCACTGATCTCAGGCCATGTGTGATTTGTAATGCTTTTCCTTCCACCTGAACTTGTAAGATGTACAATGACATAAAAGTAGTGACTCTTCCTTTTGTTTATAGTCAGATGAAAATATTACAGTGCTTTGGGGAATATTATTTTAGTTATGTAATTAACATCTGTGCTCTGGAGTAAGATTTTTAGTGGTAGATATTGCTGCTTTATTTGACCACCACTTTTGATAATGTGTTCAGTGCTAAAAAATTAACATAATAGACTACATCCTGCTGTGTTTATGTAATTACTAATGTTTATTAAAACACTGTCAACACAACGTGTTTATTATATAACAAAAAGCTGCACGTTTCAGTCTTAGCAGACCATTATCAGGCTATCACACACCTGTATAAAGCATATATTTAATGAGGACAACTTAGAATGATTATTTCAGTTAATATCTATATTTTAGTAATTTTAATCACAATGTCATCTGGTGCCCATGTGAATCAATGTAATAATATCTTAATTGAAATCTTAAAAGTCAAAACATTTGAAGTTTAAAAAAGATTTATTATAATAATTTTAACAAGAAACACAACTCCAATTAGTGATGCTACCGATAAAGGCATCGTTTATACAACTGCAAAATTGTAAAAGGCAAAATGTGAGATTCACATGAAGTATACATGGTATTTATATTTTATTTTCTTACTTGTAATAACATTCTTTATTCCTAGTCTGATGATGGTCTACCAAGACTGAAAAATGTAGCTTTTTGTTACATAATAAATGCATAGTTCTGTTGACAGTATTTTATTGAATAAAGAAAAATGTTTTTGTGTACCATACAGTGGGTCCAATTTTAATTGTACTCAATCAAACAAAACAGTATCAGCAAGTTGCAAGAAATTATAGTGTGTATCTCATAAGGTGTTCTTACATTTTGAAATTACACATAGCTTAGAAGAGTTATTCCAGAGTAAGATGGCCACATGCATGATATGCATAATGAGAAGAATGCTGTAAATACTGTGTATGGGATGGATGAGATGTTGGTGAAAATACTGGATAATGAAGTTGCTTGCAGATAAGTATGTTCCAGTATCTACATAATGAAAATTGTGGCTTCTGATTTTGTGTTGTTGAAGTACTGACCTTTTGTCCTAAGAATCTTTTCTCAGCACTTTGCACTCTTAAGTACAGCAGAAGCATTTCTTGAATCTTATTTTGTAATATGATACTCAATACTTGGAAACCGCACAACTCCATGTAAACTACATATCTTGCCCTGAAGATTCAGGTCTCCTAGGATCTTATGATGTGTCAACAGGAAACCCTTTAGTATTGCCACTGTGAGACCCTCAGATCTCACTTATTGTACTGTGGCTGAACTAGAATAATGTAGAAAGATACAGGAAATAATTTTCCAAAGTGTAGTACAAAGAACAGGCATCTGGAACAAGCAGGAGCTTAATACTTTTAGTTTCTGAATGTCTCACAAACATTTATGTGTTCTATATAATATTTAAATTGTGTTTGTTCTGATTTATGTTAATGTTATTTTATTTTAAGAAGTTAACCTTTTGTAAAGAGTGGCTGTGAGGAAGTAACTTTTCTTTCTGTAGGATTCTTCTGGATCGTGTTGCCACTCTAGCAACCATCTGAATATTTTCCCAGAGCAGGCTTGAACAAGTTATTTCAAGAGACAGCGTGTGCACAACCTAGTATGTATTGCTGATCTGACCCAGTATAATTGTCACTCTTGATCAGCTGTTGGGTTAATATTTGATGTTTTGAAATTGTGTCAAAAGAGAGCCAGAGAAGAATAAAGCTACAGGTTTGGTCTGTCACAGCTAAATCATCTGTGCTGTTTATGTAACTCATCCAGTCAAAAAATATTTAATTCAGAAGTTTTAGAACTTCATGAGATAAATATTTCTTACTATGTAAATTTTTTAGGTAGAACAAAGTGTTTGAGGAAATTTGTATGAGAGTGAAATAAGAGAAGGAATGAACATGATGATAACCTAAGTGTTTTATAAGTTATGTCGTCAGTAATTAAGCAGTTTGCTTTTGTCGCATCCCATCTGAGCATATATGATGCTCAGTACACATTTTTATCTTACATCTTGCATGGTGATGTATTACTCACTGTCATGAGAACTTCAAGTCTTGTATGTCCTCATGTTTAACAACCTACATGGAATACAACACTGATGAGCATTGGGAATGGACGCAGAGGTGAAATTATGTAATGAAGTATTTATGATTACATTCAAAAGAGGAAAAAGTATGCCTAACTTATAAACAAAAATGGATATGGATAAACATTTGTTGTACATGATAGATATAGAAGTGCAGGGAGAATTTTAGCACATGTGCACTTGGGTGAAAGAATTGGACAGTTCTCTCAGGTCAGGCCAGTCAGTAATGCATACATTCTCTTCATAGAAGCTCAGTCTAGAATACTTAATTATGGATTTAGAACTGTAAGAGCCTTTACTGTGCAGGTGGTAGTATCCTGATGCATCACAGCATCTTGTACAGTTGCTGTCTTGCAGCTTGTGTTCACTGTTGGGTGTTACTGAATCTCTCCATTTCCATTCATGTTAAGTGTTATATGTTTTACCTATTACTTTATTGAATTTGATTACTGTGAATACTAAGATCACACATTTTACTTTATAGTTCAGTATAGTGACTGGCCACAGGCTAAATGTTGATTTCAGTTTCTGGCAAAGGCAGGGAATTTTTGCTTTTCCACTTTGTCCAGATTGGCTGTAGGGCACACCCAACCTTACATCCAATGTGTACTGGGGCCTGTTCCTCCAGGCAAGCTTCCCACTCACCTCCACCTAATGCTGCAATTGAGATTATGTGGGGCTGTATCTCCACTCTCCCATACACCTTTATGGTGCAGTGTTTCATGACAGGGACGTCAAGTTTTTTTAATTTAGTTTAATGAGAATTGCTATGAATAAGAACTTTCTTTGAAGTCTGTACAAACTTTATACATGATGGGGCTGTTTCAGGGAAAAGGCTGGCAAATGTGGTGACTGTGAAGGTGAAGGTTGTAGTAGTTATATGTTTCAGCAATATGTAACCTACTTTTGTAATTACACCTAATTACAGCGTATTCCATACACAGAAGAATCTAGGAGATGGATACCAGTATTAGTTGGTTTTTAAAGGACTAAATTAATTTGAATGGAGAAATTAGCTGCTGCATGTAGTTACTTCACAAGTTTAGTAGTCACTGAAATACTTGTAATATATTGTTGTTTACTTACTTTTATTTGACATGTGAATAGTTAACTGAGCTGCATAACACAGCTGCATCCAGCCAGACATTTTTATCACATGCAAAAATAATTCTGTATTCAGATCATATATTCTCTAAATGCTTGCAGAATATAAAATTGTACATAGCTTTGGGTTAGTGTAATATCCCATGAGTTCACTGAGGAATTAAAAAGACGTTATTAATAGTATTTCTTCTTTCTTCTTATCTCCTATGGCTCCTATAGGAGCAAAGGGCTTCAATGAACTTTTGCCAGCGGACTATACTGCAGGCAATAGTATTTCTGGGGTCACATTATTAAATATGTCCAAACTTTAGTTTTTATAGTGTTGAAACTGGGTCCAAATTATTTTATTTTCTCATTCTTCAGCATTGATCCTTTTTTTTTCCATTCCATTGGTTCTCTGGAACTTGCTTCAAGAAATCCCCTGAGGCTCTTTTCTGTATTTTAAACTGATGCTAATTGATTTACACTGTTATTGTCACATATAACCACCATATGTCTAGTATATACTGCAGCAGTGGGAACAAACTTGTCAAGTGCTTGATGTGGCTGATCATTATATGGAGAGTGAAGCCCATACATAAAGATTTACCATGTTTTTCAGGTCACAAAAAATATTCAGACTGTGAACTTATGCAGCCAAAAAAACCTGTGTAATGCACCAAGACAAAACAGTGCTCAAAAACAGAACCACAAGCAACAACAGTGTCAAAGAATGCAGCTTTTAAGGTCTTCACATCAAAATGTACATCGGCACAAAGTACAATAAGTTAAAACTTATACAAAAAAAAACTGGGTCATCAGTGAGCATTACGTACCATAAGCCAAAGAAAATAACAGTGAATAGTTAAACAGCTCAACTAACAGTTACACAGTTCATAGTCTATAAGAAATAGCACAAATCTACAACATAAATGTGTTCCTTGCCACTGAAGTTATGTGTTGTCTTACCAAGATTCCATTCCACGTTCTGTGATGCAGAACAAAACATTGCATTTGTAAATTTATATTTTAGATTAAAGGTATTTTCACCTGAAGATGGCATGCCCCAGTTGATGAAGCTGGTAGCAAGTCAATAGTATGTACTATATACTATGTGACAGTAACATGTAGTAAATCAGTTATTTACCTGCAGCATGACACAGAATTGTAATTGTAATGGACAAGTTCAGTATGCAAGTGATTTAAATTATGTTCTTAATTCTGTGAGTGCACTCCACTGATTTTCTGTGTGTGTTCATTTTAAGCTTATGTACGAGAATGTAGAGCAAGGATTGAAACGTACTGTTCTACAAATATTTTATTGGCTTACAAGTTGCAAACATATTAAGAAAATGAAAGTGAACACATGTATCTTCCCAGTATAAAAGGAATGTTAAAAGAGATGGGATAGCTGCTTTATATGGTTGATTGTTATAACTTATTTTAGATTCAGTGAATTAGCGAGCAGGTGTAACAACTGTTAATCCTGTATTTTAAGCATATAATTGAGCATCTTAAAAATTGCCTGAATATATAGAAATAATGGGGTTGTGTTCCCTGTATTTATACAGTTGTTTCCTCTTGAAGTTACAGATTACAACCAAATTGAGTACAGATTTGAGACAGATATTTAACTTCAGTTTCATTTGTGATTATGGCCATTAGTACAGCAGTAGAGTGCAAAAGATATGCTACAGATCATGGACATAACAGTCCCAAACAGGCATACTAATATCCATTCCTTGGTATTAAATTTTGTGTTCCCATACTTGAAACTGGAAAATTTCTCAATAATCTACTCTTATAACACGTGTGACTTCAATTATTGTGCCACTTGCATCTGATGCCAAAGCAGAACAAAGTGAGCTGAAGATTGGGTTCCATAGGCCTGCTACACCTTGTCACCATCATCCTCGCTGCATTTTCCGTTAACAAAATTAGGTTGAATCTGAGGCACGATGAAGCAGAACAGTATCCCCCTCTTTAGACATCTTTGCACATGTACATATAATTTTTATGGTTTATGGAATTTGTGATGTTTATCTTAAGAAAATTTAGTTGTTTGTTCTGGAACAAAAAAATAAATTCAAAATCAGAATTATAGCTGAACTCGGTATGGTTTCTTTAATGTCCATACCTTTCCCATTTTTGTTTGAATATATATGTGAAAGTGATTGTGCCTATTAGAAGTGTTATTTAAAATTGTTTAAAACATCTGTTTAAAGGCAGAATGGGAAGATGTGCAGTATGGTCAATATCACTGGCTATGGCTACTTGAAAATTTTCAGGAATACTCCTCTCATATCAGTGCTGTGTGACACTCTACCACCTACCAGTACTTTCAATGGTTAAAATACCAAATTCCATTTAATTCTGAACCAGGTCTATAAAATTTGCGGTTGTAAATTTCAGTATATAATAATTTTGTATCGTTCTAAAACAGTTTATAATATGAAGAATATGACTTGCTGATTATCAAAAGTAATTCAGAATTACTGTTTGTTCCATTGATCAGAGCATGTAGTATAGTAGGGTATTAATGTTTCTGGAAAAGGTAATTACTTAATATTTTAGAAGCATTACCTGACTTCATACTGAATGTGCTTTGATTTCAGATTCCAAAATATATGAAAAGTGCAATTCCATCATGTCAGTTTCTGAGTCACTAAATGATTTCTTCACAGATGCAGAGCCATTCTGCAGCATTTTATTAATGAATGTTGTTTCCATTAGCAGAATACTTATGGATGAACAATTTTGACATTCTTCTTCACTCTTCAGTATGCTTTCCATTTATATAACGTTCGTGTGTGACAGTTCATGACGCTAGATTTAATAACATCGTAGGAATGTGCCAGTTTAACAAATATGAGGAGTTATGAAAAATATTGGAGCATCAGCAATTTATGGAAGAAACAGTAGTATAAGCCTACAAGATGGCAAAATTGTATATGTATTTGCTATTATCCTTTATGAATTACTCTTTATATGTGTAGAAACCGTTGCATTCAATTTGCTGTGGGACATGGGTTGTGAAGTATGTGTGCAACCTATCAAACATGAAATGTAAACATGAGGGCAGTTAAAAAAATATTAGTGTGGAAATGAAGCACTCATTGTATTAATTAGCAAGCCTGCAATTACCACTGCAGTTGTCTTCTCTGTTTAATACCTGCTCATAATCTGTCTACAAGTCCACTGAGGTTTGGCATAATTTTAAGGTACAGAAATGTTCATAAAAGTGGTACATTTTAATCTCATATTCATATAAAAATGCATCATATAAACATAAATTGGATCTCAAAATGCTTCCTGCTATATCTCAAGGCCATCTGTCAACACAGGTTCAGTTTTCTTAAATAACATAAAAGATAGTAACGTCTGTAATTTTATAGCATTTTCTTAGAAAATGTATGTGTATTCCCATACGTTTAGCTCTATTACCCCATGCAGTTCAGCATCAGAATTCAGCACTGGTACAGAATATTCTTCACTCCTGGTATACCATAGTGTATACAAAGTATGAAATGACACCTTCAATGCCTTGAGGTACATAAATTCACAGAGCATGCTCATTATTAACACTTCTTATTCCTGTCACTATGTACAAATTGATATCAATTGTAAAAATTCCTAGCACGTTTAGAATGCTACTGTAACCAACTTATTAAGTTTCATGCTTTCGACATTATCGATTTATGAAAAAAGATATGGTGTAATGGAATTAACCGTTTGATGCTAGAATTAAAGGCCCAGTGTAATGTTGAGCAGACCAGAATTTATATGGGAGCTGCATAATAAAGGTCGTGATAGGCTGTCGGCTATACCTGTCATTTGGCGTTTTTGAGCATGACACTGTGTGATGGGTATATCGGATGTTTGGAGCCAAAGGGTTAACCACATCAGATAGACATTGAGTCGACAAAGAAGACCAACCAGACACAAGGCACCTGCTGCTTCAGAGTGGCCTTTATGAACTCTTTAACACGGAATGCATGAACTCTTTTTAAACCTGCAACATAACATCCTACTTCTTCACTTTCACTATGGATCCCTTATAAAAAACAGTAGGTACCTTTTTTCTCCATCTGCTCTTTGAAATTTCTAAACTTCTGAATAAGTATTAAAAAATTCATTTAAAATTATAGATAGTTAATACTTTTTCTGATAATGCTGCCAAGTACTGAGTATTATTCCCCTGTACTGGACACAGATCTATCACCGGTTGAGATGCTGGACAACTAAATACCTGTCGACCTGAAGATATACTCCATAAAGTCAGAGATTTCAAACTCTCCTGATGAGCGGCAACCAGTGTATCACCTGATACAGACACCTGACATGGTCGCGACAGCAAATTCTGGCTTGTACTGCCTTGGAATGTGTGGACAGGATTACAGACAAGGTAAGGGTCTACACCAGCAGCTGATTTTGGAAGTTGACACAGAATGTGTCGTGAATGTGGGTAGCGAACGCTGGGACGTGTCGATATCAACACATGACCAGACTTATTATCATAGCACAGTGACACAAATGGTCCATCAAAGGGAAGCTGCGATCCAACATAATCTGCATTATGCTGTTCATATGCCCAACAAGAATTCAGCCTGCAAGCTAAAAACCCACCTCGAGCTAATGTTCTACCAGGACATGTTGGTACTGCTGCTAATGAAGTAACTGGGGATGAGTCATTTGATGAGCTTAGCTTGCATACAGGTTCAAGTGTGAATCTTGTATCATACTGCAGAACAATTCCATTACTTGTGCCAACAAAAAAAACATTTGAATTACTAGCATCCCAGCAACAACTCCACAATGGGCTGTCTGTAGTGTAACTATGGATAGTGGTGTTACTAGATACACTGAACAACTTAGCAGATCGGTCCAGCGACACACTAAGTAAAATATCATTACGTAGGGGATGGAAAGCCAAGTCTCTAATTGCTTTTGAATGCAGAAAAACAAACTGTGTTGGCCGGAACTCCACAGCATCAATCTTTTTAATCCCATAACCAGAAAACAGAGTGTTGGATGAGCGCTGGGATACAACAAGAAGGCTCAAAAATGTGTCATATGCCAAGACACGACAGCCACCTTCTCTGCATATTTCAACTCTGCAATAGAAAGCCAAATTTTGTTGTGATGACTGTTGTGACATACAGCCCACTGTACACTGTCCTTTACCAGATGCTTGTGTGTGTTGCATCTGCACTAATTGTTGTTGCAGTTCTGCTAATTGCTGTTGGTGCAGTTGCTGATTTAGTTTTGCCCTTGCCAGTTCCAATTCTAATACGTTTTTCTCTCTTTGGACTCTTTCCAGCTCCTCTCGTAACCTGTCTCTTTCTACAGTATCAAGAACTTGCAATTTACGAGCATAATGAACACGGATTTCCCTAATGCTGGCCTTCTTATTGCATTGTGGACACCGTCTCTTCCCTGCTGCACATCCTATTTGCAGCCAACGCATGATGCAGCTATAACCAAAGAAATGTCCACAAGGCAGTGATGACAAGCGATGATTTCCGGAGTTACACCATATATCCATGCATATTGAACATATTCTTCCATCATCACTGTCATCTTCTTCATCGGAGTTTACGTGCTTCACACCATCACCTACAGAATAAAATTATGTATTAAAAGGTTCACACATTTCAGCATGATGTAGTTATTTTTTCAACACATAATACTGAGTGTTTGAGATTTATGCACAGTACAAAGTCGGCCTACATAACCAACACTAAGACCAACAGTGCCTTTCTTACTTCACATTATCTCATGCTGTTAACACCACAACTTTGGGGGGTGGGGGAGATAAAGCATGTGACATATACATCTCTCTCATCTTACACATGCTTATTGCTGCTTTCAATGCTGTTTACTCAATTACGTCCACCTTCTTCTTTCTGCACATATGGGATCCACCTTGATTGCTCATTCAGTCAGATATTACATTAACCTTTAACGGACAAACGGAACATCCAATTAAATGTTCATCCCTTTCATCCAAAAGAGAAAACACTGTCTTGCGATGGGAATTTAAATTGAACAGTGCTCTGACCACAGCAGAAATGTGGCATTTAAAAGACCATATGCTAAAGGTTAATATGATTATTGATCACCATACATGAAGCTGTGATATAACAACAAAATTCTTGATCTACATTTCCTAATGATTTAAAACTTTTGATCACCAACTGCCACGAAAACCTCAAAACTTTTGTTAGGAAATGTATTGAAAGCATAACAATTCTGGTGTGTCCACCCTCTTTTGTTTGATTAGCCCAAAAACCGTGACACAGTTTTTATACTGAGCTAAAATGTGTGCTTCTTTTTTCTTTACAACATTTGTTTGGAACATGTTTCACTCTGCTAAATATATAGTAAGTTACACCCAAGATACAAGATTTCTCTTCTTAGAATGCTTGTCCCTGAACAGAAAGGCACTATGATACTGAAAAATGTCAGTAACCATCTACCAGTTAAAATGATGTACAATACCACAAGACTTGAATATTACACTCATGATACACACAGAAAGGGATGTAAGTCTTCACACTGTTCATTTCTGTTGTTGACTTTAATCGATACCTGAACATGTTGACAGACTTCATTTACACTCCCTGATGTCAAATTTAATGAAAATCAGTTAACAGTTCTGAAGTTGTGACAGGTGGACAGACATGGTGCAAGTTTTGTTGCAAATGACCCAATAACTCAGTTTCAATATACCATTAGTCACTGCCTTTACAAGACTATTCTTCTTCCAGTGCAAATTAACAATCAGCCAAGGTAGTGGATCAGTGTGTCACAAATCATTATTCTATCAACAACTTACTTTTGAGTTGGTCTTGAGGTTTAGGTGCTGATGATTTCTCCATCTGCACAACACTTTCATCCAGTGCTCCAACATCACGTTGAACTGCTGTTGGTTGAGTATGTGCAGATGCAAACTGAAATTGACTATTGGAATTAGTCAATGTTAACCATACCCTGCTGATAATTTATATATCTGAACAGCAATTTCAATTTTATAAGCTTTGTATGAATTAGATGGGCAATAATTTGTAAGTTATTTGGCAACAATATATCAAATAATGAATTTATTCAGTAAAGAATATATTGATAATTACGACACAATAAAAAGGTAAAAGAAAAGTTCACCCTAGAACAGGCCACGAAGGCCCACAGGTGGAGCAGAGGTATAGATATACTCTTTCTTTAACTTTGGCATTACATTGGGGTGGGTGGTCATTGCCAAGCCCTGGCCGCTTTACCCCCAGAAAAGAGACCCGGTACCCATTGTACAGGAGGCTGTATGGGCCCCAGGGCTGGTCTGGATAAGTGCAAAATATCTCGTCCTCACCGGGATTCATTCCCCAGACCATCTGGCCTGTAGTGAGTCGCTATATCATTATACTATCCCGGTCCACATTACTACATAATGGATAGATTCATATTATTAACTGCTTAAAAAATGGGACATAATTCTTGTAACATGGACAACCAAACACAGAATAAAATTTCAGGATTTTATGGAGGTGAATATTTAGAGTATGTTCTGCATTATGATGTTATGTAGCCAGGTACAGGATCAACATTTTGGAGGAACCTGCTGCCACAATCTTCCATCTTAAATCACAAGACCACAAAATAAACTAATTAATTTTCATGTCCACTCAAATTACACATGATGTGAGCAGGTTTAAAACTTCAGTCCAAATGGTGCAACACAACCTTCCTTGATGTCAAATCTTACAAAATCAATTATTACTATTCTACATTAATCAAAATCTGGCAAGCAGAATGTTTTTCAGAAACACTGAAATCACAGAAAAGAAATAAACAAATAACTAAATACTGGAAACATCAAATGCAGCACTAAAGTAAGTAGTGTACTGTGCAAGTGAGATTCTTACAGCAGTGTTGCTGAAGCTTCAAGTCTTCTGGGATGTTATACTGTGTCACTGGGTGAATAGTAGTTCCTGATGTTTCAAAGGATCGTAGTGCCTTTATCTTCTTGGTCAAGTAGAAAAACCCTGAAGATGAACGCATTATGGTCCTTTCAATCAGGAACTACTTGCCCAACAACACTGCATCACATCCCAGAAGGCTTGTATTTTTATTTTACTGGTAACGAGGGCAGTACACAGTTCTGCAACATTCTTTATAGTTCATAAACAAGTGTGAGAAACACCTATGTAACTGCAAACTTAAATCTGGGGAGATTGTCATACCTTTACCCATTTTTGGTAGTGCACAAAAAACATTTGCATGAAAAGTGACATCATTGCACAGTCCCTCACTCTGGCAAGTCACTTCCCATGTGCAACAGTTCATGTTAAACAAAACTTTCTCAGGCTACCAGCTGCATCAGGTGGCTGAACAGCGAGTAAACCAATGTTTCGAGAACAGAGATGGTTCTCACAACATTGGTTTACTTGCTGTTCAGCCACCTGACGTGCTTGCTAGTCTGAGAGTTTTACTGAATTCAGTTGCCATGAAAGCTTTAGAACAGCTCATGTCTTAGGTTAAGTAGATTAGGACATACATGTTACAACTTTTCTTTCCTTACAGAATACCTTCCATTCTTTTACAATTACTTGCATTAATTCATCTTTATATTTTTCTTATCATGAACACAGACCTGCACAATGGATCCTTGACCTTCAGATGCTTCTTGCCTTTGTATTAGTTCTTCTCTTTCACCAGCATGCATAGTATCTTCATCTGATTCTGTAACACATCCATAAACAAAACCTGAGCCTCAACTAACTAGTATTCCTCAAACTTTTACACTTTCGTTCAGTTTGGACAAGGATGTGTAAGATACAGTATTACTATATGCTATAAGTCATCTCGATCTATAATACAATACAACGAGAAAAATTGGCACTCCCACTTTTAAGTGGCACAATGGGAACGCGGTCGCTAATCCACCTTAACGGTACGCTTTCATTGTATTTATTATTCAAATTTCAATTAATAAATTTCGTGTACCAACAGCCGTATTATTATTAGATTATTAATTACATTTTCTATAGAATTTGATTCCCATTTACACACATACGCCATTTTGTTCGCTGAGGTTATGTAATTAACGACTAGACATTCCACCTGACAGGAACAGTAAAATATATTACCAGTTGTATCAGAATCAATACCATGTTCTACAGTTGTATCAGACTCAATACCATGTTCTACAGTTGTTGTATCAGAATCATAATCAAAATCAACAACAGCAACCTCCATATCAAATCCACTCTTAATTACACACTTTACATTCCCATCATACCATTCACAGCCGCTTGTGCTGTAAAACAATCCAGAGATCGTCTTTCGTAGAAACTGCCACTTATCAGCGACTACCACCCAGTATGGAATTCGCGAAGTTACCATAGATTCTTATTCGTAACTATGTAGGTACCGTGATCGTCAGGCCGCGGGGAGATATATTACATAAGCTCTACCGCCAGTTTCAAAGTAAGCTTACTAACACAATTGGCTTATATGCCTGGTAAAAATGAAAAAAACCAGGGAAACGTGTCAAGGTAGACGGTAGCCTGCACGACATTCGGTGTTAAAATCTAGTAAACACCACGAATACAGTGACCACATTAGATGGCTATGGACTTTATAACAAAAGTTGTGGCAGCATTGACTGTTGAAAACTTTCTCCATCACCAATCATCACCCAGTTTCTGGGACAAGGTAGGTAAGGAGCACAAAACACAAAGCTCCTAGTTTGCTATTTTCTGCAGCCCCTCCTACTTTCACCCTCTTAGGCCTGAATATCATGTCACCCTCAATTTATGTTCTCTTCATGTGATAAACCAAGTTTTACACCCATGCAGAACAATGGGCAAAGTTGTAGTTCTGTATATTTTGGTATTTATGTTTTAGATAGCAAGCAGTAAGAATTATGATTCTGGATTGAAAGGTCACAGGCATTCTCCAAATGAAATCTGTTCCTAATTTCTTCATTCAAGCAATTTGATTTGTTTGTGTCATTCCCAAATATTTGAACTTTGCCACATTTTCAAATGATGTATTACCTATCTTTGTGTTGTTATTTTTTCCTGTATTCTCTTCAGAAGACATAAGCATACACTTTGTTTTCTTAGGATTTGGGTGTGCACCCAGAATTTGTCTTTGGGAGTGGCTGACTCTAAGGCTACATATGATTTGTGTTTTATTTTAAAAATTATGTTATAAATATCATGTCATAAATATGACTGTAACATAATATTGTTTGTAACTGCATTTATATACATATAAATATATGTTCCATGACTCATTTACCAAATTTAAATCACAATATCTAATCTTTCTGCAAACCTGCTTTCTTTTAATTTTTGATTTTGTTTTTGGGTTGGGGGGGGGGGGGGGCCTGCAGCTCCGCAGGCACCCCTTTGGGTGCATGCCTGTCAGGATTTACTGCTAGACCAACCTCCTTACTGCTGACTAATAAACTTCGAGTTCATGACTTCTACTGCCTCTTGCAGCACAGTATGTAATTTTGACTAAAGGTACCACTAGATGGTCAATAATATTGTGTAATATTAATTATTGCACAATATTGTTGACCATCTATTGTAATATTGAAAGGTTGCACAATATATATTGGTCTGTAGACAGTATTGCACAATACTCATACAGTTACCATCTGTCTGCTGAGCAGTAAACATGTCTCTAGCACAATAATTCAAATAGACTGAGATGTAACCTTTTGAATTTCCGGTCTTAAAAATTATTTCTAGTGGCCAAATAGCATAGTGTAATGGATAAATGCTGACTGTGAGTGACTGCTTCTCACATGTCAGTATTTCTTTAGCGATTGTAGGGGTAACAGTCTTAAATATTACAATCGAATCACAAAAACAAGTTTTTAGTCATTTGGCTCACTCAACATTCAGCCTGTCATGATATTTTCATTTGTGTATTGTGGTCTTCCTTTGTACCACTCTTTGATCCAGTGGCGATTCTTTTTATTTATTAAACACAGGGCTAAAGCAATGACCACACAAGCAGCATCAGTGTCACTCAACATGTTTTCTTGTCCTGACCCAAGAGTGAAATAAAATATTCCACAGTATTATTGAGTCATCTAGGGAGAAACATATTGCCCAATATTAATTCAAGGCAATAATATAGAGCAATAATATTGACCATATAGGGGTTGCTTAAAGGTCAAGTGATGCTAAAAATTAATCTATGTATAAAGTTTATGTGAGCATAAACGTACCTTCAGCTTGGAAGTCATTCTTGTGTCCTGTCAAAACTGCTGCTCCGTCAATACATACGCCAAAACAATCTGGGCACAAAATATGTTTTCATGTGATGTGGTAAAGATTCAAGTCTTCTGGGATGTTATGCTATGTTGACTTCTAAATAGTGACCAACAATTACCAGCCAACATGGCAGCACCAGTGTGTCAGCCTCAAATATTGTTATAATTTTTAATTACTTGAATACACACTTAATTTGAAATTTAATTTGGATTCAGTATTAGCTATTATAGAATGTATTTGTGACAGAAGAGTTAAATTACAGTGGCTGATCCTACTGCATTGAATGTGTTCTTAAAATAATCTTCTTCTTCTTCCACCAAGGGCCCGTCGGCAGAAGCTCCGGATGCACTGCAGCCTTAGGTTTATTTTGCTAGCCCTAAGTATTCCAATTGCCGACCCCAGTGGCCGTGCGGTCTAAAGGGTGGGTCTTCGGCCACTCGCTTACTAGGATCGTGGGTTCGAATCCCACCGGGGGCATGGATGTCTGTCTCTTGTGAGTGTTGTGTGATGTCAGGTAGAGGTCTGTGCGTCGGGTTGGTCCCTCATCCAGAGGAATCCTAGCCACTGTGGTGTGTCTCAAATGTGTGATCATGAAACCTCGACTAAACAAGGAGGCCCAGGCCCATATAGGGCTGTCGAGCCATGGGGGGGGGGGGGGGGGGGAAGAAAAAGAAAAGAGATAGAGAGAGAGAGAGAAGTATTCCAATTAGCATTGGTTCATTAGCTCTGTGCCTCTAACGAAGAGACACAGGTCTTTCAATAAGTCCATGCTTTTATCCTTCGGTTCAACAAACAGTTTCCCAAAGAACTTATAACGCTGACAAGCTAGCGCCTTGCAACAAGATACAAGTATAATTGCTACAGCCAATAATTATGCTGAACTAAATCAGAATATAAATTTTCTTCTGCAATTCACTTCTAAATGGTTCAAAATACATCAGTTTGTATTAAATACTAATATAACTTATACTGTTCCCTCCCAGGGGACACCGCCTTAACGAAGCACTGTCCGTGCGGGCGGTGAGGGTTTGAGTGCCCCAAAGAAGCTGGGGGCTAAACCGGCGGTAGCTTAGCTACTGGTAGGGTCTCACAAGCCGGGCAGGCCTCAGCTGAGGGGTCAGGCGAAGTGTGTTCCGCAACGACCTGTCTGAACCAATAACCTTTCCATAACATCCTTCCTATTCACCCAAGTCAAGGTGTGAGGTATCGTGCCGAGGACTGCATGGCACTGGGGTGGAAAAACAGCAGTGCATCTACGATCCCCTCGGGGAACCGGGCAGCACCCCGTTGTATTTATGCCTTCCACCCGTAAGGGGCTCTGTGGGTGGTGACTGTTATTTCCCCATTACTTGTGGGAATAAAATGGACACAGTAATTAATGGACTTGATCAAGGAGTGGCTGAGGCTGTAGACTTGATACAAGTTGTAAGTTCTGAGCTGAGTTCTGATGAACCTGATCAAGGAGCAGCTGTGGCTGCAAACTTGATACTGAGGCTGTAGGCTTCGAGCCTTTCGCTGTTTCTTCTGATGAGGACAGACTGGCTGCAGGTGTCTATACGATTAGACTGCAGTCCAGGTGACTCTCGGGAGCGCAGCGAAAGTAGCTCATTAAAGTAAGAGAAGATGGTGGCGAGAAGTGGTGGGGGTGTGAGAAGACCCCACTCTTACTCGAGTATTTCACCTTCGATGAATCTGTGAGCCTTCTGCTATCTCTTCTGATGAGGAAGACTGGCTGCAGGTGTCATTATGACCAGAATGCAGACCAGGTGACTCTCAGGAGCGTAGCGGAAGCAGCTCATTAAAGTAAGAGAAGGCGGTGGCGAGAAGTAGTGGGGGTGTGAAAAGACCCCACTCTTACTCAAGTATTCCGCCTTCGATGAACCTGATCAAGGAGCGGCTGTAGCTGCAAACTTGATATTGGGGCTATAGGCTCTGAGCCTTTCGCTGTCTCTTCTGATGAGGACAGACTGGCTGCAGGTGTCTTTATGACCAGACTACAGACCAGGCGACTCTCGGGAGCGCAGTGGAAGTAGCTCATTAAAGTAAGAGAAGGTGGTGGCGAGAAGTAGTGGGGGTGTGAAAAGACCCCACTCTTACTCGAGTAATCCACCTTCGATGAACCTGTGAGCCTTCTGCTATCTCTTCTGATGAGGACAGACTGGCTGCAGGTGTCTTTATGACCAGACTGCAGACCAGGCGACTCTCGGGAGCGTGGCGGAAGTAGTCATTAAAGTAAGAGAAGGCGGTGGCGAGAAGTAGTGGGGGTGTAAAAAGACCCCACTCTTACTCGAGTATTTCACCTTCGATGAACCTGATCAAGGAGCGGCTGTGGCTGCAAACTTGATATTGGGGCTGTACGCTCTGAGCCTTTCGCTGTCTCTTCTGATGAGGACAGACTGGCTGCAGGTGTCTTTATGACCAAACTGCAGACCAGGCGACTCTCGGGAGCGCAGCGGAAGCAGCTCATTAAAATAAGAGAAGGCGGTGGCGAGAAGTAGGGGGGGTGTGAACAGACCCCACTCTTACTCGAGTATTCCACCTACGATGAACCTGATCAAGGAACGGCTGTGGCTGCAAACTTGATAATTGAAAGGCTAAGGGTTAGCACAATAAGCCTAAGGCTGCGGTGCGTCCGGAGCTAATGCCGACAGGCCCATAGAAGAAGAAGAAGAAGAAGAAGAGAGAACTTATACTGTTCAATTTTTATCTTACAAAGCTCCAATTTATCCATTACACTTGATAGACACCGATCAAACTCTTTCTGTAACGGAACACTATTAAATTCTTAGGCTTGCATTTGGATAGCCACCTATCTTGGAAATCTCATACAAATGTACTAATAAGGAAACTGAGTTCTGTCTGTTATGTCATGAGAAAATTATCCAACATCTTAAATATTGTTACATTGAGAATAGTTTATTTTGCATACTTTCAATCACTAGTGAATTATGGCATCACTTTTTGGGGTTCTTCATCAACCATGCAAAACGTATTCTTGATGAAAAAAAGAATTATTAGAATTATGCTATTTTTGGGTCCTAGGAGCTCTTGTAGAAGTGTGTTTAGGAAATTAGACATACTAACAGTTCCAAGTCTGTATATTTATGCATTAATGATGTTTGTTATTAATAAACCAGATAGCTTCCAGTCTAACTCCACAATAAACTGTATAAAAATAAGACAAAAAAATAAATGGAACTTACCAACGGTAAAATTTTCCTCCATACAAAAAGGTGTCATTTATACGTCCATAAAAATATTTAACAACTTACCACCAAACTTATTGAAACATTATACTGATAGAAATGCTTTCAGGTCAGAATTAAGAAAATTCCTTTTTAAGAATGCCTTTTACTGAATTGATGAGTTTTTATCTAGTAATCATGATGTTGATTAGTTTGTTATATTTCGACTATGTTGTCTTTTATATTAATTAATTGTATTGAATCATTTCTTGGTTTTCACATTTTGTTGTCAATTGTATATCATAACAATTTTGTGTGTGTTCTGATTTGTACTTCAATGATATTGTATCCAACATATTTTAGATTGTCTGTATTAGTGTGGTTAACTTTGTATTACTGGTATGCTTTTATCATAACAAGGTTGTTATCACAAACTATATCATCTTCCTCTTCTTTCTTTTCTTTCTTTCCCTTTCTTCTTTGTGACCAATTTCATATTCATGCCGTGTGTTTGTATATATGTATGTATGCACCGCAAATTTGGGAGAATTATATCACAGAGCTCTACGATCGAGCTAATCGACCAGAACACCTAGAAGTCGAACCTGAAGATGAAGTAGATGAAGACGAGAAAGGTCCTTTCATTTTGCAAAGTGAAGTGGAAAAAGCTATCAAGGAGATGAGGGATACAAAGGACTACAGGAGATGATGTACCTGGGGATGTACTCAAATTGTTGGGAGAAGATGGTCTCAGACTAATGACACAGCTGATCCACAGCATATATGTAACTGGGGAGTGGCCCAGAGATTTTATTGAAGTTGCAATGATTGCCTTAAAGAAGAAGCCCAAAGCTACAAAATGCAGCGATCATCGCACAATCAACATTATCGCACATGCAGCAAAGATAGTAGCGAGGATACTTAGAAGAAGGATTGAAAGGAAGACTAAGGATGTGCTTGGAGAAGATCAGTTTGGATTTAGGAGAGGAAAAGGAACTAGGGATACAATTGGGATGCTGAGAATAACATCAGAACGAAAATTTGGTCATATATGAGGAATTGTGTGCTTGCTTCATAGACTGGCAGAAGGCATTTGACTGTGTCAACTGGACCAAATTAATGCAGATCCTAAAGGGAATTGGGATAGACTGGCGCAAAAGAAGATAGATCAGCAAATTGTACATGGAATAGAGTGTCAAAATATGATTGGACCAAGGGGAGACGAGAAGTGTGAAGATTGGAAGAGGAGTTAGACAAGGTTGCTGTTTGTTGCCGATTCTCTTCAACTTATACAGCGAGTACCTTACCAAGGAAGCTCTTTAAGGGCTTGGACACTTCAAAATAGAAGGACAAGTAATTCACACTGTGAAATATGCAGATGACCTTGTGCTACTGGCTAGGGAAGAAAAGGTGCTACAGGGCATGGTTGATAGACTAATTGAAATTCGAAGACGCTATGGAACGGAAATAAATATGGAAAAAACTAAGGTAATGAGAATCTCAAGGCAACCATCCCCAATGAAAATTATGATAGATGAAAAACAATTGGAGAATGTGGAATATATAAATTATTTGGGTAGCATGATAACAAATTATGCAATGGTGTACACGTGAAATTAAATCCAGAATTGCCATGGTAAAAGCAGCATTCAACATGAAGAAAAATCTTTTCATCAGCAAACTGGACTTAAATTTAAGGAAGAAACTAATAAAGTGCTACATTTGGAGCATAGCTATATATGGTGCTGAAATGAGGACACTTCGGAAAATAGATCAGAAGTATCTGGAAAGTTTTGAAATGTGGTGCTGGAGAAGAATGGAGAAGATCAGTTGGACCGATCGTGTGAGAAATGAAGAAGTGTTACACAGAGTCAAGTAGGAGAGGAATATCCTACATACAATAAAAAGAAGAAAGGCTAACTGGATTGGTCACATCTTGCATAGAAACTGCCTTCTGAAACACGTGATTGAAGGAAAGTTAGAAGGAAGGATAGAAATGACGGTAAGACGAGGGTGAAGACGTAAGCAGCTGCTGGATGACCTTAAGGAAAAGAGAAGATACTGGAAATTGAAAGAGGAAGTACTAGATCGCACCCTGTGGAGAACTCGCTTTGGAAGAGGCTACGGACCTGTCATAAGACAGACTACAGAATGAATGAATGTGCTGGCACATTAGGGGTCTAAATCATTATACGAGTTATTGGCAGTTGATAAAGAAAAGGATTTTCTTGTGTCTTGTGGAATTAAGCTACATTTATGTACGATAGTGTGACTAGACGTCCCGGTTTTAAACGAATTGTTCCGTTTTTCACTGCCGTGTCCTGTTTTACCATCGAATATAAACGGGTCGTAACTGTATATCTTAAACACAATATTTATAAATAATAAACATATGAAGCAATTTTCCTGATGGTAAAATGTCCCTTTTCTATTTTCCATTTCTGGTCACTCTAACATAGGAACCAGAGCATGTGGCACGCATGCGGGTAAAAGAAATGCATACATGGCCTTGGTTGGAAAACCTGAAAGAAAGACCGCTTGAAGATATAAGTGTAGGTGCGAGTATAATATTAAAATGCGTCGCCAAGATCCTGGATGGGAGGGTGTGGACTGGACTCGCGCGGATAATTTGTTGACTAGCTGAAGACCGATTGGTTTGTCGTGGAGTTCAAAGAATCACATGTTGCGAAGAATTTTACTTCAAATATGTACATTCTTAGCTACTGCCTAGCTTGAACCCGTGGTACACTACCATGGAGATAAATTTTACCACTTCATTCCACTTCCAATCCTCCAAGTCGTATCACGGATTAGAGGTATATGGTCATATGGTTTAAAATGGCGTTATGCTACATTCGTTTCAGGATTTGTGAACACATGTGATAAAAACGAAATAGGTACGATTTATTCATTTTTTGTTATTTTGTTTTAATAACAGTAGTCGGAGTCTGAGGTGCATTATTTACGTGTGTCGTTATATTATTATTGCTTCATTGACGATTCCCAGGTGCAAGATTTCCAGCAATTTATCACTGGCCTGCAAGACATGACGTAAACATCTGATGTGAAGTGATAGACAAATCAGCCAATGAACTAGTTTAGTAAATGAGTTTGGAAATGGTAGTGGGTCCAGTTAATCCTGCCAAAGTAATGCTTACTGCATCGTAGCTATTATTATTTGTTGATGGCATGAGCCACACCCTTTTAGGAATAGAGTATTGCTTTTATAAGTAGTAGTTTTAGGACCATAATACGAACAGATAATATGAATGGAGGTCTGTTCACTTTCATATACTACATGTCTGGTTGGCTGTTCGTGAAATAAGTGTATGACAGTTTGATGGTAGCATGCAGACTGGTTGTGTTTCTTAATAAATATAAGACACCAAATTAACAACATGCACAAAAGAAACTCCCCTTTTTTTTTCAGGTTTTGACAGTTTACTGTTCAAGTTTTGGCCATTTGTAAAGTGATTGAAGAATCTTTAAAGAGAAATCATCACATTTGACGGTAGGTGAGTTTAATGTACACTCATTTTTTATTCATCGCTGGCCACATCTGTTGTTTTACAGGGTGTTATTGATGTGTACATTGTCATGGTTAGTTCATTACAGAAACCTTTCTATCATGTTATGATATGTTGTCCATTAGTTGAAAGTGCCCACATGGTCAGCTACTAATGTTACTGACTGCTTGGGTATGCTTATGACGTTCAGGCAGTAGTGAGAAGTGACAGCACCAATATATGTCGGTTGTGTAATGTCTGTGTCGTAGAGGTGGTCAGTTGCTTGAGGAATGTTTTTGTAAGTGCATTTCTTGGTTACACAGGAATGTTTTTGCATTTTTGTTATTTGGAATTCTGTCATTTGGCCATGTGATTTTTAGGGTTTAGACACTGTGTCTTCTGACAAGCTGTTTTGTTTTGAGGCAAGCAGTATTCCAAGACATTGTATGTTTTATGCTGTTCGCACATGAACCACAGAGACATTAGTAACTGCTGCAGAAATTAGGTATTAGTTTGCATGGTATTACAGTTACAGACAAAACCCATTAGCTGTTTATTTTGTCCATAACAGTGTGATCAGCAAGAAAGTTAGTCCAAGTTGTAGTGCTTCTGACCTGTATGTGGTAAGTGCTTAGTTTGTGTCTCTGTCCAGAGACTGACTAGCCTGAACATTTTTTGTGTTGTAATTGAAGGCTTCCGCCGTGGTCATAATGTTGCTTAAAAGTTTTTGGGTTGTAGCCCAGCTTCAATTTTGGTGTATAACCAACATTTTGGGAACACTTGTTTGTCCCATCTTCAAGGTCTTACCTAAGACTTTTAAGCAACATTTTTTGTGTTGTTTTCCTCACTGCCCTGGGGCAGATGTTGCGAAAGTACTTCAGATTAAGCCACAGTTGCTTTCTTCCACATTCGTTCCAGTTCATTATTTGTCACGTATTCTATTATTTACACTATTTGGGCAGAGTTACTGACACCAGTGTTAAATAAGGTATAAATAAATATATGTACAAGTATATGTCAGTGGGATCACTATTAAATGATAAATCCTAATAAAGTGACTAGATGTGAACCAAAAAGATGGGACAGTGCAGGAGATAGAGTTGAACGTAGATAAATAAACTTTTTTGCAACTTACAAGTGAGAGAAATGTGTCAGAATTAGCAGATTGCTAAATATTTGATCACAAAATGATTGAATGCGTTGCAGCCAAATGTTTTAGTAAGCAGTATGCTTTGTAAGCTGTATGTTCAATCTGTTGACAGTGGTAAACTGAACCCACAGTTGCTTGCTTTTGAAAAAATGAGATTTCAGTGACATGAGCAACTGTTAATGAAACTAAGTTTTCAGGTTTTCATGGTGGTTGCTGATCAGATAATGGTCTTCCTTTGGGTGTGTGCACCTTGTGGTTGAATGTTCTGACATTTCAGAGGAACGTACTGCCTCCGTCTTCAGGACAACGTGGTTAAAATGCATGTACGTACTGAGGGTGATTTGAGGTTTTCAATGCAGTTGCTACAAAGATGACTGTCCTGATAGTGGCAGCATGCTCCTCTGATATGTTGTTACATTTTTACCATACTACACAGTGCCACATGTCAGGAGTTCATTAAATCTTAGATCTTAACTAAGGTTTTTCAGGATTTTCCTTGATGAAAATGTTGGGATAGCATCTGACCTTGAGCATAACTGCTGTGTTCCACAGCTCTTCCAGACCATCATTCACATTCCATATCTTATCTAGTAATCTTTTTGAGTAATTAGTTCACTTAGTCTTATGATGCATAACATGTTTTGTGAACAGGTTTCATATTTTTTGGATGCTTCTGCTTCACTGCCGAGGCAAAGTGCTCTGGTACAAATTGAATAGGAGGCTGGGTGGGCTACAGAGCCAATCTGGATCAAGTAGTGAAGAGAAAAATCTTGATAAAGAAACAATAATTATCCATCACACACAACATGTATTTGTTATATGATACCTAAAAACAGCTACTTGTTTCATCTTTTAATTATGCCATCATCAGGTTGTACAAGATATTAAACAAAGGCATAATGTACAGCACTGCAAGTAGTATTAATCAAGATTGAGATCTCACAGTTGTCACATTGATTAATATTACTTGCATTGATGTACATTAAGCCTTCTTCTAATATCTTATGCAGCCTGATGATGGCATAATTAAAAGTTGAAACATGTAGCTGTTTATAGGTTTTCTGTACGAAATATATGTTGTGTTTGCCACACACATATTGATTCTTTATATATTAGCACATCAGGATGAGACACATGAAGAAAAATTTCTGCTGAGAATCCATTCCAGTTATTAGCCTGTAGTTGTCACTTGTTGACTGAGCTTTCATGTTTCATTCACCACTTGGACAGTGGATTACTAATG